>JANAVB010026154.1:22500-82500 GCA_029216955.1 Iris pallida | reverse complement strand
TTGGAGGCTTATGGAATGAATTGAATGAAGTGAGGATCCTCCCCCCTTATGGCTGGCCACTCCTTTTATGTTAGAGCCAAAGCACAAAGTCCACTTAGCCCTCTAATAGTTGTCTTATAGCTAATTAAATGCATGGAGGGTTTTGGACCTATTTCGGTCATTCTCCCAATCTCTAATTAAACTAATTGGTCATGGCTAATAAGTCTAATGGGACTAGTCTAATAAGTTAGTTTATGAGTCATGTCATGCTAATTTTCGGGCTCTATTCTAGTGTCTAGGCTAACCGGTACACTAACACAAGTCTGACAATTAGGCTAGCCACTAACCGTATCAACTAACATAATAAATAAATAAATAAATAAATAAATAAATAAATAAATAAATAAATAAATAAATTAATAATACACACAATATTCCTAAATAAATATTCATATTATATAATAATTATTAAATAACAAGATTGTCCCTATTCTAGAAAAGTGGTAGTGACAGTAGTTGACAACTTGTGCATTGGAATCCCCAATATCTGAAGCAAACTTCGAGGAATAACACTGACAGACGAGCCGGGATCAATATGGATGCGGTCCATCTTACAAGTCCCGATGTACCTTGTGTAATATAGGGGTCTATCGTGATGGTTGTTCTTCAACAACATGTCTTCTTATGTGAAGGTGATGCTGGAAATCTTCTCTGACACACTATGACAATGAGGACAAGTATCAGGATCATCATCAGGTTTTATTATTTGTGATATATATGAATCTGCGTATTTCAACGCCTCACTCAATGTATCTCGTGTCTCTTTAGATAGACGGACCAGCTGAAATACGAATAATTGAGCTGGGGTATTGGCAAGTTGTGCCAATATGTCAAAATTAGAAGGCTTGCCAAGTCCAAGAAGGTTATATTTCTTCAAGGATTTGTCAAACCTTACTTCTTTTGATTTTTTTCCCTGATGTCTACTTCGATGGACCTGATTCAGATGTAGTTGGAGTAGTAGGTGGATTAGAAGTAGGGACGACAGGAAGGGGATTATTATGTTGCTCTTGATTGGAAGTCCGTAAGTATGTCCTTCCGGACCTAGTCTCTCCGACTTAAACTTCATTGACCATATTGCATGGCTTGCTCTTCTTTTTCTTTCCCTGGAACTTGAAAGTAGAAGAAGTAGGTTTTGAGTCCATATCTTGGAGAAGATCATGATGGATCCATATAATTTCACCATGCTGAGTAGCGAGTGGTACAAGTCCGATTGTTTGATCACAAACCGGAGGAAAATTGACAACTTGTAACGCCACCCTTGGTATCAGTATGACACCGTCTTGAACTTCAACTACAGGAAGGTCCCCAAACTGGGTTTGAGTGATATTAGGATATCCATCTTGTATTGAGTTAGTTTGATATTAGGTATTATCAATTTGATCTCGGTTTGTAGTTTTGATTTCAATTATGGGATATATTCTGAGTTTTTATGTTGGGATTCAGTAGGATCTCTGTGTTCGACTTTGTTTTAGACCTAATGTTTACTTTCAATCCTATATATATACTCTCTATGTTATATAACTCTATGTATTTATATATATATATATATATATATATATATTAAACGAAGGAACTTTATTGATGTATCAGGCGCAAAATGCTGAAGCCTATACAAGTAAACGCGCCAAGCGCGAAATGAAACCAAAAAACTGAAAGCAAAATAGACCGAAAATAGCAAAAACTGCCAGTCGGACTAGCACAGCTCCTGCCAAAAACTTTAAATGAAACCAAAAAACTGAAAGCAAAATAGACCGAAAATAGCAAAAACTGCCAGTCGGACTAGCACAGCTCCTGCCAAAAACTTTTTGATGCGTGGGAGCATCGTCTGTTGATGCGTAGACTCTGTTGGAGGACTTTCATGAAAAGTTGTTGGAGGGTGTATTGGTGGCCTTCGTACCTAAATTTGTTTATGTTCTTCCATAGCACCCAAATGTCGGCGGCTGCGACGATCTGATGCCCATGAGAGGAGCCCCAGCTGGCAAGAAAATCGTTGAAGCTTCCAGTATGTGGAGCCTGGTCGCATCTACGAGAAAGATTGGATCACAACTAATTAGCGAGTCTGCTGTAGAGAAGGATATGTTCGGTTGTTTATGATTGGTGTGAGGTGCATCAGTGACACTTGGACGCCAAGCTGTAGCCGATGGAGGTAAAGGAGTCATCGGTAGGTAAGTTTCGGCGATATGCTCTCCTGGTGAGGATCGAACATTTGTTGGGGATGTAGGAGTGCCAAAAAGAGCGATTAACGGTGCAGCCAAGTCATTGCCTCTCGTCGCCGTCCTGGCTGAGGCTATCATGAAGGTGCCATCGGGCGTGAAGGACCACTTTAGGGTGTCGGGGTTCTCGATGATAAGGGTTCAGCGAGGTGGCAGCCATGGAGGATTCGATGCCAGGATGTAGAGGATCGATTGTTGGCGACGGCAGTTACGGGGTGAGAATGTCAGAAGTATCTGGCCTTCATGAATCTAGTCCAGATGGAGTTTTTCGTGCGAAGCTTCCACCATGACTTCATTGAACAGGCGTCGATGTTGTGCGCCAATCTGGTAAAGGCAAGTCCTCCCATATCGGTGGGTTTGGCCATAGTGTCCCAGTTGGCCCGGTGGTGCTTGTCCTTGCCGTCGAGGTGGCCCCGGAAGAAGTTGGCAAAAATGGACTCGACTGAGGAGATGACTTTCTTGGGAGGGAGGGGAGCACACGGCCAGGGTGTAGATAGGGATGGAGGATAGGACATGCTTGATAAGGATCATCTTGCCTCCAAGGAAAAGGGTCGTGTTGTGCCAACCTTCGATTTTTCTTTTGATTTTAATCACCAGACCATCAAAAATGCCTGAGTTCAATTTTTCGTACACCAGCGGGCATCATAGGTTGGAGAATGGTGGAGAAGGAGGTTAGGTTGGTGAGGGTAGATGATTGACCCTGGTCGGCGTTGTGATGGGTGTAGATGACGCTTTTATCAGCATTGATGCGTTGGCCAGTGCATCTGGTATATTTCTCGAGAGTGCTGCAGACTACCTCCTGTAATGTCCTGCTCCGCACGAGGCATTTGGTTGGCTTGTTGGATGGGATCAGAATGTTGGACCGTGACTTATGTTAGAGATCGAAAGAATTGAGACTGATGCAGTCTTTCTTAGCTGGCTAGACGGAATGGGTTTTGAAACGTGGCTTGCTGGTGGAGCTACTCTTAGTTGGATTGGAGCAGGAAGACCGTTAGGCAAGGCAAGTAGAACTGTCCTCCTTCCTTCTTATTCCTGCATGCTTAATAAATGGAATAATGTGATGCTATAAATTGTCCCTAAATATCCCATGTTTTAGTTGCTGAATAATAGAGATGCTATGCAGAGAATTATTGAAATAAATAAGACATGAATACTGAGCTGCTGAACGAATAACACTCGAACTGCTAATGTAACTTGATGCCTGAGAATGAATTAAGAATGTACCTTATGCTTAATGTTGATGAAATGAATGAATCACTTGAATAACGAGACGCTGCATGAATGATACATGAGAAATGAATTAAATATTCTATTGTCCCTCTGAAATGAATGAAATGCTACAGGTCCTTTTGAAATAAATAAATACTGTTGTTCCTCCTTAGAAGGAACATAATGAGAAATATCGTAATGTAGCAATGAATGATAAATGTTGCAATAAAGCAATGAATGAGAAATGATGAGGCTTGGGATCGTCGAGATCACCAAGTAAAATGACGAAAATATTAAAAATGATGAGTCGTTGAAAACAACATGGATGAGTTGAATGATGCACTGTTGCCTTTACTTATTTCAATATTTTACCATATATTTTATGATCACGATCGAGTCGGACATGCATTCGCATGGTCAGCGACAAGTTGTATACAAGGGGGTGACTGCTTCCTCGGACAGTACCCCGAGACGTTAGGGGCACCGGTCCGACCATAGGGGAAGTGTAAACGTACTTTAAGGGTACGTGGTACCGGGATATTCCATTCGGGATCGCAACCTGGTGGAATGGCGCGCCGATTACCTTTCGAAGTCCTATATGGTAACGTCTGAAAATGGTGCACTAACACCAATGATCATGTTGTAAGTATTCACGCTAATAAATGTTTTGTGCAGACAGAGTAAGTGTAACATTTAACCTATATTTGATGCAGGTAAGAGGGAGTGGCTATTGGTAAGAAATCATTTAAATGTAATATACTCAATATATGTGTTGGTTTAACTTGCGTGCTTAACGTGCCAAGTAAATGATGCTATGTGTAGCCTTTCAATATGAGAACCTGCTTAACATATTAAATTCAGTATGCTGGAAAGATGCTTTGCTATAAACACTGCTCAAATATAACATACATGTTAAGAGATGCTTGAAGTGAGAATTGTCATAACATGTTTAAGATGTTAATGTAACGATGCCTCAATGTTGCCTTTGTATGATAACACCAAGAATGCTGTAATGATATGTCCACATGAATATTGCTAAGAATATGTTTACATGCTTTACTATGATGATTGCCCATGAACTGTAAATTGATGCTAGGCCCAAAGTAGAAAGATCATTCTATTAAAATGTTTGCTAAAATCGACCAGTTAGTGTTGGTTTAGGCGAGTGGGTTGGATTCTGCTTGCCAGTACATAGATGATGTGCTGACCCACATTTTGTGTGGACAGGTGCTCGTGTTGGAAATGTTCTACACACGAAGATTGGCTTGATTGGTCCCGCAGCATCGAAGATTTGTTGGGTATACAGAAGCTCTCCTTGTACAAGATGATGTCTTCTGTTTATAAAGGGCATAATGTATGGAACATGGTAATCAGAGATACCAGTGAGTTGTAAGCCAAGTCGGTGTATCGAGTTGTAATCCAATGTATCCAAGTATCAAATGTAAGCTGTGTAGCAATGTTCAGTTAGCTTTCAATGTAAAGTGAGATGTGTTATAAGCATTGTACTTCAATACAAGTCTTGTACTCTTCTTCAATTATCAATAATGAGAATAAAGTTCTATGTATCTCTGTATGACTTCAAGTTATCTTTTCATCTTTACTGCTATAAAAAGTGATGTATTTCTAATCAATCAGAAAGATTATCCTCATTAACTTTAATTTGTCTGCTTCTACCGCTGCGATGTGTTCCTATTTGAAGAAAATCAATTATGTACCATCTTTGCCTTGTACAAGTACAATACCAGACTTGTACGACATCACGTCCAAGTGAGGACGATCGATTCCAAGAGATAAAATATGTGAATAAATGACTCTACGAATTGGGGCGTGATACGTCTACCGACTCGACGTCCCCGAAAGAGTAGATGAGAATATCGTTTGAATATGCCAAATGTGTGATGAGAGGGCATCCTGTGGTGGTATGATAGTGATAGAATATGGTAGTATTTGCCATGTTGTTTAGGTTTTTTGCTGAGCACTTCTATTGCGATGATGAAAATGGTGGCGGATAAAGGGTCACTTTGCCGAACCCCGCAGCTGGATATGAAGAAACTGTCGGTTTTCCATTAATAACCGTGGAGAACCAAGAGTTGTTAACGAACCTGAAGATGATGTCGATCCAGGTCTTCGAGAACCCGAAGGCCTTGAGTATCCAAATCATGAATTGCCAATCCAGACGGTCGTAGGCTTTCCCCATGTCAAGTTAGATGACGACATTCCCCCCTGGACGGGAATTTCATGCAAGTAATCATTTCCTGAGCGAACAGGATGTTGTCGGTGATGTTCCGACCTGGGACGAAGCTGCTCTGCTCCTCGAAAATGATCTTGGGAAGAAGTTTGGACATACGGTCGCGATGAACTTGGAGATAATTTTATTGGTGAAGGTGCATAAGCTAATCGGTCTGAAGTCTTTGAATGTCTCCAAGTTATATTTTTTAGGGATCAGGATAAGGTTGCCCCGGGAGATGGATTTGGGTTAGCTTGCTCCTTAGAAAAATGCCACCGCGGCTTCATGAAAGTCAGGCCCGATAATCTCCCAACAAGAATGGAAGAAGACTTCGGAGAAACCGTCTGGCTCGGGAGTGCTGTGTTCGTCTAGGGACAAGGCAGCCAACTTAACTTCCTCCGGGGAGGGGGGTCAACAGCATTACGTTCTCCTGCTTGTTGATCAGGCTGGGGACCTTAGCCAGGAATGCTTCATCCTTCACGACGTCCATTTTGGAGAAAAGTTTGGTTTAGAAGTTGGCGCCTGCTATGTTGATGCTTTTCTGGTCTTTGAGGAGGATGCCATTGTCGACCGAGATTTGGTAAAGATTGAGCTAATTTCTGCGGCCCTTGACGCAGGCATAGAAGAAGCCATAATTTTTGTCTCCCTCAGAATCCCAGGTCAATCTGGATTTTTGCTTCCCGAATTCCGTCTCGACCTTCAGCCTAGACTTGAAATGCGCCTTGGTAAGGTTCAAGGCGGCATGGGCTTCCGATGAGCTGTTCGCAGCGAACAGGATCTCAGCACGAGTGACGTCATCCTCAACTGTCTTGATAGCTTGGAAAATATTTCTAAAAACGAGTCTGCTCTAAGATGATAATGCACCTCTGGTGGCTTTGAGCTTGACTGCTATGCGGACGAGTGGGTCAGGGTTGCTGGTCGATCTCCATGTGGAGGCCACGATGTTCCTGAAATGAGGGTGGTGGCTCCAGAAGTTCAGGAAGCAGAAAGGTTTTTTGATCTGGGTGGAGTTGCTGCAGATCTCCATCAGAAGAAGGGAATGGGCCGATTCTGTGGTGTTAAGGTGAAAGAGGTTGGTGAAGAGATCCAAGTCGGCCCATAGGTTGTTTACCAGCACACGATGCAGACGGGAGTATTGTCTGTGGGTGCTTCTTACATGTTACACCAGGTGAAAGCGTTGCCGGAGAACAGAAGAGGGGACAAGTGGGCATTGAAGATGAAAGTATTGAAGTCGTTCATCGCCGGCTGGGAGGGAGGGTGCCCCCCGGATTTCTTCTCTCAATGCGAGATCGTGTTAAAGTCTCCTAGGAAGAGCCACGGAGGGTTGTTATGGTGTTAGTGGGTGTCCATAAGGGTATCCCAGAGGTTTTTGCGCTCAGAGTAGTTGTAGCTGCCGTGAACAGCAGAGATAAGCACTCAGAACTTAAGGGAGGGGTGCTCTACCCAGGAGAAAATAGCCTGATTGGAGTCGTTCACGATGCCGAATCTATATTCGGCGGTGAAAAGGATCCAAATGTCATGGCATCCGGCTACCGCTGACGCGAAACCGAGTTGAAGTTGAATGGATTTGAGTTTTCTTTGGGGGATTTTGGGTTCAATGATGATCAAAAGATCGATTCGGTGGATTTTCTTGATGCTTATTAATCTTCTCAAGGTAGGTTTGTTGGACAGCCCCCTAACATTCCACGAGAGGATGTTAGGCATTGCGTTGTTTGTGGTGGGGGTTAGTTTTGAACTTAGTGACTGACCGAGTGGTCATGGCCGTGGGCTTGTATTTTTTCTTCTTGTTGTTGGGGTTTTTAGTGGCTGTCGGTGGTACCCCGATGACATCGTCCTCTGAGTCTGACGTGCCACAATCGGAGTGCCCGATAACCTCCTTCGGGGGGAGACTTTTTCTTTGTCTATCTTGGCAAGAGCATAGAGAGGGTTGTCGGGGTCCAGGAAACCTACTTCTATGGCTTGCTGAAGCCTGTCAGCTGGGACTATACTCAGCGTCGCTGGGTCGATCGCAAAATCTCTCCCAAGGATAAGTGGGGATAAAGCAGAAGGGTAGGGATGGATGATAGAAGCCACCTGATACTCTCCGATGCTGCTCGGGGAAGTGTCCTTTGTCTGGTGTGGTTCTGCGGACTTCTCGTTCTCCTTGAGAGAGGTCGGGCCGGATTAGGGTCTCTTCCAGAGAGTTTCAGGAGGGGTAAAGCTGAGGATGTCGAACTGGTTGTTGAGAAGGATGCCCCGGGGTTCATAGGGAGCAATGGCCTTCTCCGAAGGGTGAGGGGATCGGGGGCTGGGGGGCTGTCGCTATCAACAAAGTGGGAGTGAAAATTAGGGAGGGGGAGAATGGGGGATGTGGAAATAATTTGGGTCATTTTCCGGATGCGCGGCTTGTAGGGGCTTTCTTCTGAAGCTCCGGGTGTGCTTTGAAACAATGCCTAGTAAGGTGGCCTCTGGACTGACAGCACCTGCAAAAGATTATGTTGTTGTCGTACTCCAGATTTTGTAAGTGTGACTGTCCCCCGAGGTTGATCTGAATCTGGTTGGGGGGGTCTGAAGACAGGTCGAGTTCCACGCAGATCTTCACGTAGTTGCCTTTGGATAGGGTGCGAGTTTCTTCTATGATGGCCACCAGCGATCCGAAGGGGCTTGCGATTCTTTTGAGAGATGCGGACACAAAGAAGACTAGGGGAAGATTTGGGAGGGTGATCCACGCCGAGATGATTGAGGAGTTGACAGTTGGGCTTGGCGATTTTGATGCTGTGGGTTCCGAAGCGAGTGGTGCCTTTAGCCCAGACTAAAGAGTAGTCGGCGTCTGAGAACAGATGGAGAAGCAGGTGTTTGGGGTCCAATGGGGCAATCTTGTAGGCGAAGTTGAGCCTCCAACCTGGGATGGCCTCTTGTGCGATGGCGATCTTGGGGTACCCTGAAGGGAACTTCAACACGAATGTCCTCGCGAAGCCGGCGAAAAGAGAGGATATCTCTGCGAAGGAGAATGAGACGCAGATGGTTTGTCCATCGGAAGGCCTCGGGAGCTCGATGTCAGGCAGCTCAGCGCCTATGGTCGGAGGAGAGAATAGCGTCCCTCGATCTGGCCTCAGAATCTTTGTAAAAGATTCTTCGGAGGGGACCCCGGAGATAATGGGCGCATGGGTCGCGGGGGGTGTGGGCGTATGTCCACCTGGGATGGCTCTCTCATGGATGGGGGGCGCATGTGCCCGGGCGTGGATGAGTAGGTGCATGGCCGACGTCAGAAGAGGAGGAGGGCGTCTGGCTCTAAACCTCCTTGAACTGACCGGGAGATGTTTGGGGGGGCACATGGTCCCCGGTAGGAGGAGCTTGGCACATGGCCTCCATGGGAAGCTTGGCCGACGCTGGAAGGAGCGTCGGGTCTATGCGCCACAAAGTGGGGGTGGAGGTCGCATGGGCATCAACGATGGGCGCATAGCCCCCCGTACTAGGAAGCGGGGGCGCATGCAAGAGAGCGGTGGCGCAACCTGAGGAGGAGGGGGCATAGGTGCCAGTGATGGGCGCATAGCCCTCCGCACAAGGACGCGGAGGCGCATAGCGGAGGGGGGCGCATGGCCGACGGGGGTGCATTAACAGCCCCACAGGGAAGAGTGTGCATGGTCCCTCTCCGGAGGAGGGGCGCATAGGAACCTTCGGGGGAAATTTGAATTTTGAACAGTTTGGGTGGGAACCGCGCAAACCCGTCGCAGCTAGCTCGATACCAACCTGACTCTTCGAACTAATTCAGATGGGGCTGCCAGAGGGGGTTGCTAGGGCACTGGGCCACCGGAGGGGGGAGGCGGTACAAGGGGGTGGGGAAGGGGTGAATCCCGGCTGCAGCCATGAGGCGTTGTTGACCTACGGCCAAGGAAGTCCTCGATGGCCGGTCAGTGGCTCAGAGGTGGCCACCGGAGCTTGGTGGCCACTCCAACGGGGGCGACGCTGACCAGTGAGAGCTGGTCGCGTGTCCAGGCTGGGAGCAGCCGCGAAGCCAGCAGGACTCGCTCGTCGTGACCGACCGGAGGATGGAACGGGGAGGCGACTGACCCATTCGTACGACGCCGGGGGGGACAAGGGGCGGATACCGGCGAGCTAACGGAGCTCTGCCCCGGCGCCAAGAGCGGACGGGAGGGGGGGTGGTCATGGCTCTATGAGGGCACGAGAGGGGAAAGATGAGGGAAATTTATATGCTAGCGTCAATATCTATTATATATATATATATATATATATATATATATATATATATATATATATATATATATTTTATATATATATATATATATATATATAGTTGTATATATATAGTTGTATATATATATATATATATATATATATATATATATATATATATATATATATATATATATAGTTGTATATATACAACTATATATATATATAGTTGTATAAATTTATAGATATATTCCATATGTATTGTGTGAACTGTGGTCTATCTCAGATCTGAGATTTTTGCATCCCTTCTTCACACACTCACCCTTCCCTTCCTTCCTATGCATATATGTTAATACATGTATATATGTATCTTCGTACTTTAAAATAGATATTTGTATATATGTATATAGTGTATATATATAATATATATGTAAGTTTGTTCTCAGGTTTTTGCCTACCACAGTACCCTCATAACATGACAGCCCTCTCACACACACCCACACACACTCTCATTTCCCTCTTTATACCTACCTATATATATATATTATATATATATAAATAAAATATAAATAAAAAATAATATATATATATATATATATATATATATATATATATATATTTATATATATATATATATATATATATATATAGACTTGAATGTATATATATAAGTAGATGTGTTTATGCTAAAGGATACTAACTTATGATTAGTGAATCAGTTTAGGATTGACCCATTGAGCCTAATCTGGACCAAGTTGACTAGCAAGTTGACCAAGTTGACAAAAGTCAACTTTGAGTCAAACTTGATCCAAATCGACTCTAAAGGACTTAGAATGACTTGATAACTCGTGTTTGATCCAAAATTTGATAGATGGACTAGTTGATTTACAGTTGACCGGGTTTGACCAGAGTTGACCAGGTTTGACCAGAGTTGACCAAGGGTGACTTTGACCTAGAAGGACCGAGAATAATTTAGAATGCATTGTAGACTTTATCTATTTTATATTAGACACTTTGTAACCTATGGTTGTTCTAAATAGGACTCAGATACTCCAGTTCGGACTCTTATTCTCATCAGATAGTCGAGATACGAGGCGAGTACATTCTCTAACCGTTTCATACTTGTTAGGAATTATATTCTTGTCATAGTTTAATTTACTTGATGCTGACACAACATTATCACGGGTTAGTACTATATGGATCTTTACATGAGATGTTATCCCCCTCAGGTGCATCGAATACATCATGTCATGTGCTTTTCATGAACATCATGTATTTTATGGACTCTTATTATTCATGTACACTCATGTGCTCTCATGTACTCTTATGATCTCATGAGCTTCATGTATAAAATATCATGTACAATAACATAACCTGTCTAGATCCTTATTTTTTGATTGAGACATGGGAGAGTAAAAATAGTCATGTGAAAATTTTCAAAGTAGTGTAATCATGTACAAACTCTTTAGTGTAATTATGTGCAAATCAAGCCGTTCACATGTCTATCTTGTACTCATCACATAGTCACTTACAGTTCTCTATTATCCTATATCGATAGCTTCGTTTATTAGTTCCTCTCTTTCTTTTCATGCTTATTTCTTATAGCATTTTATGTATATTAATCTATCACATGCTTTATATTTTTTGTCAAGATATGAACTACGTGAGATATAATGTGCTCGTTCCCGTCCTGATTGGACTGTTGAAAATATTATAGGTGATGATGAGGAGTTCTGCACTACATATTATGGCACAGGCTTAGATGACACCGGCGACTTGGACCCTCAGGAGGATCCAGCAGTCGCTGAGGACTTGCCCATTGTCTAGTTGGACTTCTAGACTAGTTTCTTACTTAGATTATTTTGTCTTGAGATGTACTTTTAGTTATTTGGATTTTGATGTTATTTTGAACATCCAAACTTATTTCTTTCAGTTGTAGTTCTCAGTTGAGACTATTATCTATCTTTTATCTCTTTATTCTATCTTAGATTCTGTGATTGAGATGTACCTTTATATTGTCCTCCTTTTGGAGTGTATATCATTGTATAGGTATGGTTATATTGTTAGATATTGTGACCTAGGACAGTGTTCTATCGCCGACACTGTGGCATAGGCTGGACGTACCTACTTCTCGTGCCCTTACACTGGGTGCGGGTCGTAACAAAAAGCTCTCTCTCTAGTAGTTTTTAGCAAAGATATAGCATACGTAGCCTCTATATGCATCCTTGTGCGAGGAAAACACTGTCCTCTATTTATAATTCTTCCTCACTGGAACAACTATGCACGTATATACAGAAAATACACTGTCTTCTGTCTCAGAGGCGCATGAGAATGGATAAGCGCATAGGCCTTAGGGATTAGTGGAGAGTGAACGACCTCGAGAATCACGTATAGCTTGCCACATGTTTTGAGACCTCCTATATGAAACACTGCCATGTCAGCACACGATTTCTTTACTATGGATTAGCTATGCATCAATAACTTTAAACGCATAGCCCTTAACTGCATACTATAAACGATTATTTTCGAAAATAGCCGCATAAGGCTACTCTTTTTATAGTTGTCAAAAATTTAATAATGATGGTGACATATTGTTGATACCTTCTTCGGAGTCTGTGCACTGCATACTGCCCAAAGCTCATCACTTCATAAGAGATAAGAAAATATCATGCTTCAAACAGACCATGCATCTTTTTGACTCGTCTTAGACTATCTATCTTTCTATATTATCTTAGATATGCGTCTTTCTGACTCTTCTCTGACTATACATTCTTTTTAACAATCAAAGGCATCAAGAACTACATGAGACTTCGTTTAGACGCATAAAATCTATGCGTCTCTCCTTTTGCATTTTCCATGCTTCTGCAGTAATAGGAGGTACTTGGAGACTTTAATGTTATCAGCCCAGCAATTGGAGGAAGAGGGTACGTAGGTGGTAGTTGCCAACTAGCCACGTGGACGATTGCCTAGTTGACCACTTTTATCAGCCGCATGGTTTGGTATGGGTGGAATTTAGAAGATTTTGTATTCTTCTACAGTAGCTACTTTATAGAGTTGAGGCTTGAAAGTTTGACGATTTTCTCGAAAGTTTTGATAAATGATAGGATTGGATTGGACGATGATATTGGATATTAGTTTGGATGGATATATTTATTATGATCAAAGGAACGGGATGGTATCTAAGGTTAGTTAGAGCAATAGCATATTGATGGTTTGCCTCAATTGTGTTGCATAAGCAAACAAATGATAGATGAAACATTGATGACGAATTGACGAAGAAACAAAGTCGTGTGCCCGAAGGAATTATAATGGAAGTGTGATCATTTAATTAGAAGGAACTTAAATTTTGATTGAGCCAGCTCGAGATAAATATATTGAATTTGCATTGGCTGGATACTTGGAAACGTGGACATTGATGTCGTAAGGATTAATCGGAAGAATTATCGATTGGTTGATTGAATGAATCAAATACGATGGATCAAAATTCTAGTGTAGAAGAAAGTTGACGATTAAATATGAACTTATGTTTCGAAGAAGTCAAATATGTTCTTGAAGATTGAATGAAAGCAAAAGTTACTTGGACGAATTCGAATGATATTATTGAAAATTAAAAATCGTGTTTGGAAGAATATGGTCGAGTTGTGCATGATGAGAGGTTTGGATTCAAAGGGTTTATAAAATTTTGAAATATAGAACATAAACAATGCAAATGATGACTTCGAAAGATAGTTAAAATAATTAGCTAGAATTGAGTTCCGATATATGTGATTGTGAGTGAGGAATTGATGCAGTCAAGTTTGAAGGATTGGTTCAAAATTAAGTTGAAGACTTGAAAATGTTTATTGGGATTTGTTTGAGAGGTAGCACTGGGTTTCGATTAGGAGTGTATGACTTGGTTATGTTTTGATTCAGAATAATAGATGATATCGCTTGGGTCAGTTTGACCTCTAGTTAAGTTGATCGTGTGTGCTATGATTTCTAGTTATCCCGTATTTGAGAGTAGCCACGCAAAGCGAAGTATGTATGGTTGTCTCGGGAGACAGTCAGATTGTTGGAAATGGTATAGTTGTTCGATGAATTTGACTATTGTATGAGCATGACTCTGATTGATGAAATGAATAGGAAGTTGTTTTCGAGAGGTTAAATTTTTCGGACAAGTGTTTAAGTTGAGTATAGCGTGATGTAGTTAAATGAGTTAGTACTCATGAAGTTTCGAAGACGAAACTTATTTTCTAAGTGGTGAATTATGTAGTACCTCATCTCGCTCAGTTCAATAATTCAAGAGGATAAATCAAGTAAATGCAATGACATTCGGACTTGGCTATATAGTGGCTTGCTCGAACTCCCACTCGGTCGAGACAACTCCTCGTTCAGGTGGATGGCTTCGATGAACTCATTTCTGTTTCATCTTCACACCTAATAACTGGAAGTTTGCTTACACACTGAATATGTATGCTAATATAAGAGACAAACCCAGTTGGCCATGGTATCCCAGTTGGCCCGGTGGTGCTTGTCTTTGCCGTCGAGGTGGCCCCAAAAGAAGTTGGCAAAAATGGACTCGACTAAGGAGATGACTTTCTTGGGGGGGAGGGGAGCACACGGCCAGGGTGTAGATAGGGATGGAGGATAGGACATGCTTGATAAGGATCATCTTGCCTCCAAGGAAAAGGGTCGTGTTGTGCCAACCTTCAATTTTTCTTTTGATTTTAATCACCAGACCCTCAAAAATGCCTGAGTTCGATTTTTCGTACACCAGCGGGCATCCTAGGTTGGAGAATGGTGGAGAAGGAGGTTAGGTTGGTGTGGGTAGATGAGTGACCCCAGTCGGCGTTGTGGTGGGTGTAGATGACGCTTTTATCAGCGTTGATGCGTTGGCCAGAGCATCTGGTATATTTCTCGAGAGTGCTGCAGACTACCTCCTGTAATGCCCCGCTCCGCACGAGGCATTTGATTGGCTTATTGGATGGGATCACAATGTTGGACCATGACTTATGTTAGATCTGAAGAATTGAGACTGATGCAGTCTTTCTTAGCTGGCTAGACGGAATGGGTTTTGAAACGTGGCTCGCTGGTGGAGCTACGCTTAGTTGGATTGGAGTAGGAAGACCGTTAGGCAAGGCAAGTAGAACTGTCCTCCTTCCTCCTTATTCCTGCATGCTTAATAAATAGAATAATATGATGCTATGAATTGTCCCTAAATGCCCCATGTTTTAGTTGCTGAATAATAGAGATGCTTATGCTGAGAATTATTGAAATGAATAAGACATAAATACTGAGCTGCTGAACGAATAACACTCGAACTGCTAATATAACTTGATGCCTGAGAATGAATTAAGAATGTCCCTTATGCTTAATGTTGATGAAATGAATGAATCACTTGAATAACGAGACGCTGCATGAATGATACATGAGAAATGAATTGAATATTCTATTATCCCTCTGAAATGAATGAAATGCTACAGGTCCTTTCGAAATAAATGAATGCTGTTGTTCCTCCTTAGAAGGAACATAATGAGAAATGTTGCATTGTAGCAATGAATGATAAATATTGTAATGAAGCAATGAATGAGAAATGATGAGGCTTGGGATCGTCGAGATCACCAAGTGAAATGACGAAAATATTGAAAATGATGAGTCGTGGAAAATGACATGGATGAGTTGAATGATGCACTGTTGCCTTTACTTATTTCAATATTTCACCATGTGTTTTATGATCACGATCGAGTCGGACACGCATTCGCATGGTCAGCGACAAGTTGTATACAAGGGGGTGACTGCTTCCTCGGACAGTACCCCGGGACGTTAGGGGCACTGGTCCGACCATAGGGAAAGTGTAAACGTACTTTAAGGGTACGTGGTACCGGGATATTCCATTCGGGCTAGCAACCTGGTGGAATGGCGCACCGATTACCTTTCGAAGTCCTATATGGTAACGTCTGAAAATGTGCACTAACACCAATGATCATGTTGTAAGTATGCACGCTAATGAATATTTTATGCAGACAGAGTAAGTGTAACAATTAACCTATAGTTGATGCCGGTAAGAGGGAGTGGCTATTGGTAAGAAATCACTTAAATGTGATATACTCAATATATGTGTTGGTTTAACTTGCGTGCTTAACGTGCCAAGTAAATGATGCTATGTGTAGCCTTTCAATATGAGAACCTGCTTAACATGTTAAATTCAGTAAGCTAGAAAGATGCTTTGCTATAAATACTGCTCAAATACAACATACATGTTAAGAGATGCTTGAAGTGAGAATTGTCATAACATGTTTAAGATGTTAATGTTAACGATGCCTCAATGTTGCCTTTGCATGATAACACTAAGAATGCTGTAATGATATGTCCACATGAATATTGCTAAGAATATGTTTACATGCTTTACTATGATGATTGCCCATGAACTGTAAATTGATGCTAGGCCCAAAGTAGAAAGATCATCCTATTAAAATGTTTGCTAAAATCGACCAGTTAGTGTTGGTTTAGGCGAGTGGGTTGGTTCTGCTCGCCAGTACATAGATGATGTGCTGACCCATATTTTGTGTGGGCAGGTGCTCGTGTTGGGAATGTTCTACACACGAAGATTGGCTTGGTTGGTCTCGCGGCATCGAAGACTTGTTGGGCATACAGAAGCTCTCCTTGTACAAGATGATGTCTTCTGTTTATAAAGGGCATAATGTATGGAACATGGTAATCAGTGATACCAGTGAGTTGTAAGCCAAGTCAGTGTACCGAATTGTAATCCAATGTATCCAAGTATCAAATGTAAGCTGTGTAGCAATGTTCAGTTAGCTTTCAATGTAAAGTGAGATGTTTGTAAGCATTGTACTTCAATACAAGTCTTGTACTCTTCTTCAATTATCAATAATGAGAATAAAGTTCTATGTATCTCTGTGTGACTTCAAGTTATCTTCTCATCTTTGCTGCTATAAAAAAGTGATTCTAATCAATCAGAAAGATTATCCTCATTAACTTTAATTTGTCTGCTTCTACCGCGGCGATGTGTTCCTATTTGAAGAAAATTAATTATGTACCATCTTTGCCCTGTACAAGTGCAATACCAGACTTGTATGGCCTCACGTCCAAGCGAGGACGATCGATTCCAAGAGATAAAATATGTGAATAAATGACTCTACGAATCGGGGCATGACACCTCCACCGACCCGATGTCTCCGAAAGAGAAGATGAGAATATCGTTTGAATATGTCAAATGTGTGATGAGAGGGCATCCTGTGGTGGTATGATAGTGATGGAATATGGTAGTATTTGCCATGTTGTTTAGGGTTTTACTGAGCACTTCTATTGCGATGATGAAAATGGTGGCGGATAAAGGGTCACCTTGACGAACCCCGCAGCTGGATATGAAGAAACTATCGGTTTTCCCGTCGATAACCGTGGAGAACCAAGAGTTGTTAAAGAACCTGAAGATGATATCGATCCAGGTCTTCGAGAACCCGAAGGCCTTGAGTATCCAAATCATGAATTGCCAATCCAAACGGTCGTAGGCTTTCTCCATGTCAAGTTTGATGACGACATTCCCTCCTGGACGAGAATTTTATGCAAGTAATCATTTCTTGAGCGAACAGGATGTTGTCAGTGATGTTCCGACCTGGGACGAAGCTGCTCTGCTCCTCGAAAATGATCTTGGGAAGAAGTTTGGACATACGGGTCGCAATGATCTTGGAGATAATTTTATTGGTGAAGGTGCATAAGCTAATCGATCTGAAGTCTTTGAATGTCTCTGGGTTATATTTTTTAGGGATCAGGATAAGGTTGCCCCGGGAGATGGATTTGGGTTAGCTTTCTCCTTAGAAAAATGCCACATCGGCTTCATGAAAGTCAGGCCCGATAATCTCCCAACAAGAATGGAAGAAGACTTCGGAGAAGCCGTCTGGACCGGGAGTGCTGTGTTCGTCTAGGGACAAGGCAGCCAACTTAACTTCCTCCGGGGAGGAGGGTCAACAGCATTACGTTCTCCTGCTTATTGATCAGGATGGGGACCTTAGCGAGGAATGCCTCATCCTTCACGACATCCATTTTGGAGAAAAGTTTGGTGTAGAAGTTGGCGCCTGCTATGTTGATGCTTTTTTGGTCTTTGAGGAGGATGCCATTGTCGACTGAGATTTGGTAAAGATTGAGCTGATTTCTGCGGCCCTTGACGCAGGCATAGAAGAAGCCATAATTTCTGTCTCCCTCAGAATCCCAGGTCAATCTGGATTTTTGCTTCCCGAATTCCTTCTCGACCTTCAGCCTAGACTTGAGATGCGCCTTGGTAAGGTTCAAGGCGGCATGGGCTTCCGATGTGCTGTTCGCAGTGAACATGATCTCAGCACGAATGACGTCATCCTCAGATGTCTTGATAGCTTGGAAAATATTTCCAAAAACGAGTCTGCTCCAAGATAATAATGTACCCCTGTTGGCTTTGAGCTTAACTGCTATACGGACGAGTGGGTCAGGGTTGCTGGTCGATCTCCACGCGGAGGCCACGATGTTCCTGAAATGAGGGTAGTGTCTCCAGAAGTTCAGGAAGCGGAAAGGTTTTTTGATCTGGGTGGAGTTGCTGCTGATCTCCATTAGAAGAGGGGAATGGGCCGATTCTGTGGTGTTAAGGTGAAAGAGATTGGTGAAGAGATCCAAGTCGGCCCATAGGTTGTCTACCAGCACACGATCCAAACGGGAGTATTGTCTGCGGGTGCTTCTTACATGTTACACCAGGTGAAAGCGTTGCCGAAGAACAGAAGAGGGGACAAGTGGGCATTGAAGATGAAAGTATTGAAGTCGTTCGTCGTCGGCTGGGAGGGAGGGCGCCCCCCAGATTTCTCGTCTCAACGCGAGATCGTGTTAAAGTCTCCTAGGAAGAGCCACGGAGGGTTGTTAAGATGTTAGTGGGTGTCCATGAGGGTATCCCAGAGGTTCTTGCACTCGGAGTAGTTGCAGCTGCCGTGAACAGCAGAGATAAGCACTCGGGACTTAAGGGAGGGATGCTCTACCCAGGAGAAAATAGCCTGATTGGAGTCGTTTACGATGCCGAATCTTTATTCGGCGGTAAAAAAGATCCAAATGTCATGTTATCCGGCTACCGCTGCGCGAAACCGAGTTGAAGTTGAATGGATTTGAGTTTTCTTTGGGGGATTTTGGGATCAATGATGATCAACATATCGATTCGGTGGATTTTCTTGATGCTTATTAATCTTCTCAAGGTAGGTTTGTTGGCCAGCCCCCTAACATTCCACGAGAGGATGTTAGGCATTGGGTTGTTTGTGGTGGGGGTTAGTTTTGAACTTAGTGACTGACCGAGTGGTCATGGCCGTGGGCTTGTGTTTTTTCTTCTTGTTGATAGGGTTTTTAGTGGCTCTCGGTGGTACCCCGATGACATCGTCCTCCGAGTCTGACATGCCACGATCGGAGTTCCCGATAACCTCCTTCAAGGGGGAGACTTCTTCTTTGTCTATCTTGGCAAGAGCACAGAGAGGGTTGTCGGAGTCCAGGAAACCTGCTTCTATGGCTTGCTGAAGCCTGTCAGCTGGGACTATACTCAGCGTCGCTGGGTCGATCGCAAAATCTCTTCCAACGATAAGTGGGGATAAAGCGGAAGGGTCGGGATGGATGATCAAAGCCACCTGATACTCTTCGTTGCTGCTCGAGGAAGTGTCCTTTGTCTGGTGTGGTTCTGCGGACTTCTCGTTCTCCTCAAGAGAGGTCGGGCCGGATTAGGGTCTCTTCCAGAGAGTTTCAGGAAGGGTAAAGCTGAGGATGTCGAACTGGTTGTTGAGTAGGATGCCGTGGGGTTCATAGGGAGCAATGGCCTTCTCCGAAGGGTGAGGGGATCGGGGGCTGGGGGGCTGTCGCTATCAATGAAGTGGGAGTGAGAATTAGGAAGGGGAGAATGGGGATGTGGAAATGATTTGGGTCATCTTCCGAAAGCGCGGCTTGCAGGGGGCTTTCTTCTGAAGCTCCGGGTGTGCTTTGAAACAATGCCTAGTGAGGTGGCCTCTGGACTGGCAGTGCCTGCAAAAGATTCTGTTGTTGTCGTACTCCAGATTTTATAAGTGTGACTGTCCCCCAAGGTTGATCTGAATCTGGTTGGGGGGTCTGAAGACAGGTCGAGTTCCACGCAGATCTTTACGTAGTTGCCTTTAGATAGGGTGCGAGTTTCTTTTATGATGGCCACCAGCGATCCGAAGGAGCTTGCGATTCTTTTGAGAGCTGCGGACACAAAGAAGACTAGAGAAAGATTTAGGAGGGTGATCCACGCTGAGATGATTGAGGAGTTGACAGTTGGGCTTGGCGATTTTGACGCTGTGGGTTCCGAAGCGAGTGGTGCCTTTGGCCCAGACTAAAGAGCAGTCGACGTCTGAGAAAAGATGGAGAAACAGGTGTTTGGGGTCCAGTGGGGCAATCTTGTAGGCGAAGTTGAGCCTCCAACCTGGGATAGCCTCTTGTGCAATGGCGATCTTGGCGCACCCTGAAGGGAACTTCAATACGAATGTCCTCGCGAAGCCGGCGGAAAGAGAGGATATCTCTGCAGAGGAGAATGAGACGCAGATGGTTTGTCCGTCGGAAGGCCTCGGGAGCTCGATGTCGGGCAGCTCAGCGCCTATGGTCGGAGGAGAGAATAGCGTCCCTCGATCTTGCCTCAGAATCTCTGTAAAAGATTTTTCAGAGGGGACCCCGGAGATAATAGGCGCATGGGTCGCGGGGGGTGTGGGCGTATGTCCACCTGGGATGGCTCTCTCATGGATAGGGGCGCATGTGCCCTGACGGGGATGAGTAGGTGCATGGCCGACGTCAGAAGAGGAGGAGGGCGTCTGGCTCTGAACCTCCTTGAACTGACCGGGAGCTGTTTGGGGGAGGCACATGGTCCCCGGTAGGAGGAGCTTGGCATATGGCCTCCATGGGAAGATCGACCGACGCTAGAAGGAGCATCGGGTCTATGCGCCACAAAGTGGGGGTGGAGGGCGCATGGGCATCAACGATGGGCGGATGGCCCCCCGCACTAGGAAGCGAGGGCGCATGCAATAGAGCGGTGGCGCAACCTGATGAGGAGGGGGCATAGGTGCCAGTGATGGGCGCATAGCCCCCCGCACAAGGACGCGAAGGCGCATAACGGAGGGGGGCGCATGGCCGACGGGGGTGCATTAACAGCCCTACAGGGAAGAGTGTGCATGGTCCCTCTCCGGAGGAGGGGCGCATAGGAACCTTCAGGGGGTTTGAATTTTGAACAGTTTAGGCGGGAACCGCACAAACCCATCGCAGCTGGCTCGATAGCGACCTGACTCTCCGAACTAATTCAGATGGGGGTGCCAGAGGGGGTCGCCAGGGTACTGGTCCACCGGAGGGGGGAGGCGGTGCGAGGGGGTAGCGGAGGGGGTGAATCCCGGCTGCAGCCATGAGGCGTTGTTGACCTACGGCCAAGAAAGGCCTCGACGGTCGGTCAGTGGCTCAGAGGTGGCCACCAGAGCTTGGTGGCCACTCCGACGGGGGCGACGCTTGTTTGCCATGAAATATAAAAGAGCAGAACAGTTTTATGGGAGGACTGGACTTTTACTTCACGTTACAAACTCACTTGTACAAAGAAAGCTTAGGGACGAAAACCTAGGTACAACAATCTAAGTACAATTGTTTATTTTTCATTCTGGGGGTGACTGTAGAGGCTCGGGAAAGCGACGGTAGCTCTGCCTTACTCCTTGGACGATCGGACGTAGCCTTGGCTCCTGTGGCGAGACGCTTGGCGTTGACGACGAAATGCTCTTCTTGCTCTCCTCGTATTGCTCTTCTGGCTTCTCTATCTCTGGATTGATCTCTTTGTATTTTTCTCTCTGATTATTGGGGGAGCGTCCTCTTGCAAGGGAATGACACCTTGTTATTTATAATAGTGAGGGGCATCATTAGGGTTTGCAATGATTGTCCATTCTCTAAGTGGCGGCGGCCTGGTAAATGATCAATCTGGGCCATTAATCTTGAGCGTGAAGGATCTGGGCCCTTAATGAGGATTATGCCATATCATGTCAGTAATTAATATTGATTGTAATAAATCCCCATCATGATGATTTGCTGATGTCCGCAAATATAAATGAATCAATTTAATTCATTCTCTTGCCACGTGTCCCAAATTATTAGGATCTGACCCAAAATTTGATTATCTTTAGGACACGTGCCCTATCATCATTATTGAGCTGCATGAGGAGTGTTCATATTTGGGCCGCATGAAGGTCGTCATGACCGAGCCGCATGAAAGATTTCATGACCGAGCCGCATGCATAGTCTCTATACTCGAACCGCATGAAGGTTGTCATGACCGAGCCGCATGAATATGTTCATGACCGAGCCGCATGGGGGTCTTCATGGCCGAGCCGTATGAGAGTCTTCGTGACCGAGCCGCATGGGTTTCTTCATGGCCGAGCCGCATGGGGGACCTTCATGATTGAACCGCATAGATTTGTCTGCACTGGCCGCGTGAACTCGTTTAATCTGGCTGCATAAACTTACCTCGAAGCTGCGAAGATTTTCTCCAGTTACCTAGGAAGATAGTGCTCTTGTGTCAGTCATCATGACTACCTTATGTCAGGGTTGTCATCTGTCAGGTCTGTCAGCCGTCAGAGCATTGAATGCGTCCAGACGTTGGGCACAGCTGCTTTGAAGGCCACGTGGCCTCTCTCTGTGGGCCGCATGGAGTTTACTCGAGTTGCCTATGTGTTTGAGCCACATGGGACTCCTGAGCCGCATGGGCCCTTCGAGCCGCATGAGGCTCCTTGGCCGCATGGATCATTTTTCTTTTCTTTTTAATGCTTCTACAAGACCCCCTTCAAAGTTTTCAATTTTCAAAATTGAAATACTTTGAATAAGAAGCATGGTTATGCGAGAGCCGCATAGATTTGTCTAGCCGCATGATTACCTCAGCCGCATAACTCTCTGAATCGCATGGGCTGTTTGGCCGCATGAGTTTCTTGCCACGTCTTCCTGCCACGTGTGCAAATCTTCTGTGAATCTTCTGTATTTAATGCTCTTGATTTAGTGTCAGATTTTAAGAGCCATTTTTTTGGGCCAGGATCCCAAGAGTCATGCTATTATTCAGCCATTTTGCCTCGATGACCGAAGAGTCGGTCATCATATTGTACGCAGATCGAGACGTTCCTTCCTTGTCTATAAATAGGAACACTTTCATTCTGGGGAATCTCTTTTGCTCTCTTCGATCTTTCTAACTCCTTTCTCTCCCAAGCATCTATGGCTCCCAAGAAGGTTGTTGTGTCGAAGGCTACGAAGGGAAAGGTGGTCACTTCTGCGGCGATGAACGTGGCCACTCCTCCGCCGGCCGCTGTTCACTCTGTTCATCCCGACGTTCATCCACCTATTGCTGGTAAGGGCGTTGCCTTAGAACCCTAACTGCCATAGCTCTGTTGCATAATTTATGCACAAGCCACATGTACGAGGTTCGTCGATATGACCGCATAAGCACTTCGCCCAAGGGGCCGCATGGGCTTGTCATACTCGATCTGAACCGCATATACATTTTCGGTTTGGGCTGCATGAGCGTAGTTCACTTTTGAACCGCATAAGCTCATCTGCTTGTAGCCGCATGAGTCTGTCTGTTTAGGACCGCATGAGTCCGTGTGGACTTTGAACCGTATAGTCTCACCTGAATCCGAGCTGCATCAGTGCCTAGGTTTGTCTGTTGAGTCCATGTGAACCTTGAAACGCATAGGCCCTTCTGAACCCAAACCGCAGAAGCTTCATAAGCTCATCTGAACTTGATTTGTATGGACTCGTCTGACTCGGAGCTGCATAGGGCTATGATGAACCGAACCGCATGGACTCATCTGGTTCTGAGCCGCATGAGGCTGTGACGACCTGAGCTGCATAGACTTAAATGATCTTTCAAATGCTTCTTGTTTTGACTATCCTCTAATCTTGTTTCTTTAGTCTATCTTCAGTGAATCTGCGAGTAACTGCTGTGGGAAAACTTCTGGTTAGCTCGAATCAACTTACCATGGATGTGCGACGGGACGATTTAGTTCCTCAAGTGTCAGAGCAACTCCTTGTTAATGAGCCTTTGGAGCGACTGAATGTTATCAGGGTTCAATCTTTCCAATTCCTTAGTGACATGAAGAGCTCCGGGAAGCTAAATGGGAAGTATCTGAGGCCGGTCTTCCTCTTTGGGGATGCATTGATCATAAAAAACTCCCGAGTGCTGGATATTTTTGAGAGTTGGGATTTTAATCTGGACGGGATGCCGATTCATATCCCCATTATGAAGTGTCATTTTCCTCTTGCGTGGTTCAACATGATCTTGTTGGACAGGCAGATGACAGACCCCCTCACTCCAACCAGACCGGGGATGTTTGTGGGTAACATCCGTTACAATAAAATTACTAGGTCGGTACGCACGATCAAGGATCCGGCCAGTCGATCTTTGATGGGGTTAGCTCCGGGTACCTTCATCAACACACCCGGTCCTAACTTCTCATTTTCTCAGGCTGATACCTTCCTGAGCCAGCTTGCTCGAAAAGGGTCCTATCCTGTTGGCAGATTGGCACTGCTGGGCTGGTTACACCCTATTCCCTCGTGGGCTAACCTGACCTCATGAATTCTGCAGAAATACGAGACGTTTTTGCGAGAAGTCAATCTTTATGATGCGATCCGGGGTACCAGCCACGGATTGCCCATTAATAAGTCGTTGTTTATGGCCCTTCTGGAGATGTATAACCATCGGACAGGGACTTTCTTCACACCTGTAGGGGAGTTGGGGCTCGCTCTCCATGAGATGTATGCTGTCTCCAAGCTTCCCTAGGGAGACGAGCCCTTCGAAGCGTACACTCCAACGAACGAGGAGTTCCAGGATCTAGATCGACGATTCCCAGGCTTCGTCGCTCTGTACCAAGAACTGTTATGTTACCATAGTACCTGGCACCAAACGGCTATCAAGAAAAATGATAGCTCGGAAGGGGACACTCCCCTTACCAACTCTTGGGTCTCCTATCTTTTTAAATTCAGTGCTGCTGGCCGAGTTACTTCCCGAGATCGTCAAACTCCTAGGGAAGTAGAAGGCTTAGTGTCGATTGCTAGGAGGTCGAAGTCTAAGGGTGACAAGTTTGGGAGCCAGATTGACTCCTTCAGCTATTTTTATTATGGTACTCGGCGGTTGTCAGAGAAGGCACTCTTGGCAGGTTTTTTAATGGTGTGGCTGTACAATTATGTGGTCTCAGGAGGGGCAGGTTCCATCGAGAGAATCGGCCGTCACTTTATTCTTCCCGCCATGAAGTTGGCCTTTGGGGTCAGGCTGGCTCTTCTTCCCGCTATGTTGTGCAGCATTCATCATGGTCTCCGCGCCTTCTCGTCCAAGGTTATCGCTCGTGACGTGGTGATGGACTTTGAACATATAGAGCTGCCTTATCATTACCAGCTGGGGTAGCTGTTGTTGTATTATCGATCTTTGATGAGGCCTGGGACGGGAGACGGCGTTACGGACGACGACGCTTTTCTTTTCAGGTATCGTCATCAGCCTTGGGAATATAGTACCATGTCGGCGTGTCGGAGGATGCTGGCGAGGGTGGACGGATATGATTTCTTCGTGTCCGTTCTCCATTTTACCGACCAGGAAGTGAGGAGTGTCCATGTTGATGGCGTTGGATCTCCTCATTTCTTACCTGAAAAGATGCGTTTCTGGTTGCGTAACATTCGCCCGGCGCATTTAGTTTATCGTAACCGCAACACTGTGTACCTGGAGCCCTACTTGCCTAGTAGGTTTGCCCGTCAATTTGGGTACAGTCAACTATTCCTTGGGCATCCTAGTTCCTGTCTGGGATTTAAGGGTAGCATCCTTGATGGTATTAGGGTATGGAGCTACTATGACACTTGTCATACTCGAACTAGTTTCTCGGTTCCTGCAGCAAAGATACTGGGGGAAATCTTACATATGGCGGCCTTATACCATGTTACGGTAAACCAGCCTCCTGTTGATTTTGACCCGAGGACTAGCTTCATCGTGGGCACTCGTTTGGCAGAGAGGGCTACGGTGTCGAAGGCAAAGAAGAAAG
Organism: Iris pallida; assembly: GCA_029216955.1. Lineage (NCBI taxonomy): Eukaryota > Viridiplantae > Streptophyta > Magnoliopsida > Asparagales > Iridaceae > Iris > Iris pallida. The sequence continues at coordinate 56,602 of JANAVB010026154.1, read as the reverse complement.
GGGCGAATAGGGTTCCCGTGTCCGATTCCGAGTCCTTTGACACAGTTGAGGGAAGCAACGAACGGAACGACGAGGACTCTCTCTCTTCTGGTGGCGGAGCAACGGCGGATCAGTCGCCCATCATGGCAGATGAGATGATGACGGATCAACCGTCGGTCGTATTAGATGAGGTGGTAGATCAGTTGCCACCTGTATCAGAGGTGGTGAGGGTAGAACCACTGCCTGCCATGCCTGGTCCCTTACGTAAGCGAGGCAGGCATGAGTCTACTGACGGAGGAGTAGCCTTTTCCGTAAAGAGAGCTGCGGTCAGACCTCGTAGGCTACTTATTACGGAGAGGGGTTAGCTGCGCTCCTGGAGCCCAAGTTGGTAGAGGCTGATCAGCTCGTGACCCGATTGCTGGTGCTACGGCAGGCTGACTTGCCTGCTGCGATTAAACGGGAGCGGGGCTTCCTTATTGCCACTCGGAATAGGATAAAGCTCGCTCGAGACACTGCCGGGCCAGTTGTGAAGGGAGACCTTGACGAGCTTTCTGCTTCGTATGACAGGCTGGGTCGTCAAAGTCAAGCTTGTAGGGCTCGGGAAGAGACTACTTCTCGTGGAATAGCTGACACGATGGAGCGAATTCTCGCACTTTAGAGGGAATTAGCCTTCCTAGAGTCGGAGCTGAAGGCTGCTCATGCGGAACAGGAGTCAATCGTTCGAGAGGCCGAGAAGGTTTCCCGATCTTCTGTTAACCTGGAGCGGGCTTTCAAGAAATTCGAGGACAACTGGCAAGCTCATGCTCATCTGCAGGACGCGGTGGTGCTGACCCAAGAGGCGGAGCGTCGAGCTAAACAGAGGTTTGAGCGGTCGGTTGCCTTGCTGACGGACCGTCTCACGGCGATATGTGTCCCGGAGCAGTGATCAGTTTTCTGTTTTCTTTTGCTTTGCTTTTTTTTCCTTTTTTCTTTTTGTTTTCATTTTGTAAGGGATGTGATCCCAAATGATGTAGCACTTTGAATTTTTAATAAATGAGCATGTTTCAACTCATTTTCTCTTTCTTGTACTCGTGGTGTTTGTGGAATTGGACATGCTGGGGGATTATTTGTGGACTTGTTACCCTGGGCGTATATTAGTTTTAGGTACGAGTAACAAGTTTTGGAGAGGAATAACTAGAACAACTTTGCGATAAGACAGCTATAGAAGTTTTTGGTATTCGAGAGAATGCCAAAGAGCAACTGGGCTCCCAGGCATGATAGGAAAGGGATGGCGTGTACTGGAGACCCAGTACAGCATCTGTGGTCGACTGAGGACATTTGTGGTCATCGGAAGACGTTTGTAGGCCTATTATCTTTAGGCGTACTCAGATCGTGGGTACAGATAATAAGTCGAGGGAGGACCATCATACTTACTCAGAGGTAGTGAGGACATGGCAAGTATAGAGATTTCTTTACCGTGGGATCTTCCTGCTCAGAGGTAGTGAGGACATGGCAGGAGTAGATTCAACGGAGGATATTTGTGGACCTACTATCCTTGGCGTACTCCGGTCGTGGGTACGGATAATAGGTCGAGGGGTAACCAACATACTTACTCAGAGGTGTAAGGACATGGCAAGCATGAATGGTTTCTTCGACGGAGCCTTCCCACTCAGAGGTGACGGGGACATGGCAGAAGTGGGCTCAATAAAGGATACATAGAACGACTCAGAGGTAAGAGGACGTGAAAGTTCTATGCGAGGGGGCAGTTTATTTTTGGTGGAAGTAGAACAACTCAGAGGTAACATCGACTTGGTTGTATAGGAATTTTGTGGATCTGTTACCCTTTTTGTGTATTGAGAATGCGGGCAGTAGATCGGGTGAGTTCAGCGGTACCAGCGGGTACATAACTTTGGCAATCTAAAATTTTGTGGGTACGAGTTCAGCGGTACCAGCGGGTACATGACTCGTTGATATGGAAAATGTGAGTATGAGTTCAGCGGTACCAGCGGGCACATGACTCGTATGATTGGAAAATATGGGAATGAGTTTAGAGGTACCAGCGGGTACATGACTCTATGTATGAAACCAAAATATAAGTCCAGCGGTACGGGGAGGTACATAACTCGACACTCTGAGATGTCTCAAGGATTTTGTTTCAGACATAATACTTCTTCAGGAACTTGCCGTTGATGGGCAACATGAGCAAGTCTCCATTTTGCTTTGCGAGGCGGTAGGCGCCGTTGGAGAATACGGCTTCGATGATGAACGGGCCTTCCCATTTTGGTTGGAATTTACCGGCGGTTTTATACATCATAACCATCGGCCTCCGAACCGTCAGAACGAGATCGCCTACTTAGAATGTTCTGACCTTGACCTTTTTGTTGAAAGCTCCGGAGATTCTGGCCTGATATAGTTCGATTCGCTGTTGAGCTAACAGGCGTTTCTCGTCTAGGGCCTCCAATTCCTGTAGTCGGCGATAGTGGTTTTCGTCTGTCGTCAACTGATGTGTGAGGACGACGCGGAGTGAGGGGATCTGAGTCTCTAATGGGAGGACTGCCTCACTCCCGTACACCAGGGAAAATAGTGTATTTTCGATGGCTGTTCGAACTGTGGTACGATACGCCCATAAGCATTCGCCGAGCTTCTCCTTCCAGTCGCGTTTGTTAGAGGACACGAATTTCTTGAATAGCTTGATTATGGTTTTGTTGAATGCTTCTGCTAATCCGTTGGCTGTTAGGTTGTAGGGTATCGAAGCAATGTTCTGAATTCGGTGCTTGTCGCAGAACCGATAAAATGCGTGGCTTACGAACTGTGGCCCATTGTCGTGAATGATCCTTCGGGGCAGTCCAAAGCGGTAGATGACATGATGCTTAAGAAAGCTGATCACGTTTGAAGTTTTCACCTCTGCCAATGGGATGGCTTCCGCCCATTTGGAGAAGTAATCGGTGATTGCGAGTATGAATCGGTGTCCTCTGGACGAAGGCGGGATGATTGGGCCGACGATGTCCATACCCCATGCTTCGAATGGCTAGGAGGCCACAGTCGGATGTAGGAATTTAGATGGCTGGTGGATGAAGTCGGCATGGATTTGGCAGGCTTTGCACTTTCGTGCATAATCTATTGCGTCTGCAACCATCGTGGGCGAGTAATAGCCCATTCGGCGAAGGCGGTCTTACAGTTTCGGGCCAGGTTGATGGGCTCCACAGACACCATCATGGGCTTCGCATACGGCTTTCTTGGCTTCTGTATTTGATAGACATCGAAGCAGTAAACCATCATAGGATCGGCGATACAACATTTTCGTCTCCGTATCATAGAAAAATCTGAGAGAACGTCTTCTGATAGAAGTAGCTTCCTTCGGATTCTCTGGCAGGATGTCGTATATTACGAAGTCGATGAACGGCTGTCTCCAGTCTGGTGCTTCGTCGATCGAAAGGGCGTAGTAGCTTTCAATGCATCAAACGTTATCCTTAGGATAGACCAGTTCACGGCCTATTATGTCGACCTGATGACGAGCGTAATTTGGCACAGCTAGGGAAGCGGCCAAACCAGCTAGGGCATCAGCCTCAATATTCTGGAGTCTGGGAACATGTTCTATGAAGAATCCTCCCAGAGACGAGATGATGTCGATTGCTATTTGATGATACGGGATCATGTCTTCGTGGCGGACCTCGTATGACCCCCGAATCTGATTGACGATTAACTGGGAGTCGCCGTATGCTTCAAGATACTCTACCCCCAGTTCCTTCGCAAGCCGGAGGCCGATAACCAAGGAATTGTACTCGGCCACATTATTTGAACAGGGATCTGTGAGTGAGTAGGCCCGACTGATCACCAAGCCGGAGGAAGAAATCAGTACCACTCCAACTCCAGTGACGATGCTGCCTTTGGATCCAGTTCTTGAAGCACCGTCGAAGAACATTCGCCAGATGGCATCATGGGAGACTGTATTTGAACTGGTGACCTCGTCCGGTATTTCTTTATATTCCCTAGTCGTCTTCGAACCTGGATGGACTGCTAGAAAGTCTGCCAGAGCCTGGCCTTTAACAGCCTTTTGCGGGACGAAGATCATGTGGTATGGTGATAGTAATATCGCCCAGGTAGCAAGGCGAGAGCTGAGTGCCCCAGGTTTGGTCATGAGGACCCTGAGGGGGTTGATCCGCGATATCACGTGGATGGTTTGTCCCGTGACGTAGTGTCGCGTCTTCTGGATGGCGAACACGAGAGCAAGGCATTCCTTCTCTACGGCCGTGTACCGGTATTCTGGCCCAATCATCTTTCGACTGAGGTAGTATATAGCTTGTTCGTGGCCCGCATCATTGTTCTGTGCCAACAGAGCACCAAGAGAATGTTTTATCGCTCGCACATAGAGCAGGAATGGCTTCCCGGCAACAGGAGCTACCAGGACTAGGGGGTTCGACAAATATTCTTTGATGCTTTCGAAAGCGCACTGGAATTCCTCATCCTATACGAAAGAGATTCCATTCTTCATGAGATGGGTGAATGGTTGACATCGTCCGGAGAGATTAGAGATGAATCTCCTGATGTAAGCTAGCCTGCCTTGGAGGCCTCGGAGTTCGTGGAGATTTCTCGGGGGACCCATCTCCATGATTGCCTTTGTTTTCTCGGGGTCGATGTGAATGCCCTGAGAAGTGATGACGAAACCCAGGAATTTCCCGCTGGAGACACCCAAGAATTATTTCGTAGGGTTCATCTTTAAGTTGTGTGCTCGTATTAGGTCGAACACTGTCCTTAGATCTTGCAGATGATCTTCCTTCGAACGGCTTTTGATGGCGATATCGTCGACGTAGCATTCCACTATCTTGCACAAGTGGTCTCTAAAGATGACGCTCATAGCTCTCTGGTAAGTGGCGCCAGCATTCCTTAAACCGAAAGGCATAACTGTGTAGCAATATGTACCAATTGGTGTTCAGAATGATGTGTGCTTCTCGTCGTCAGGGAACATCTTGATCTGGTTGTGTCCTGAGAAGCCATCCATGAAGGACATACATTCGAAGCCACAGGTGTTGTCGATCATGATATCTGTGATAAGGAGAAGGAATTTATCTTTAGGGCATGCCTCATTCAGATTTCGGAAGTCAATGCATATTCGGATCTTCCCTTTCTTCTTGAGAACTGGTACTATGTTGGCTACCCAGTCTGGATGCTGCTCTTCGCGAATGAAGCCGCTGGCTATCAATTTGTTGACCTCGGCTTCGATAGCATTCATGACATCGGGACGAAACCGTCTTTGCTGTTGCTTGACAAGTTTTGCATCCGGACGAATATTGAGTTTGTGGAGTACGATCTCGGGGTCCAATCCTGGCATATCTTTATAGCTTCAGGTGAACACATCGATATACTCTTTGACGAGTTGGAGCAGCGACTCTCGCTCTTTATCTGTCAGACTTTGGCTGATGAAGATTGGTTTCGGGAAGGCTTCATCACCAAGATTAACTTGTATGACCTTATCCTCGGTGGGAGGTTCTCTTTGCTCGAAACGCTTTTCCCATTGTTCATCTAGCTGTTGGGCCTACGGCTCTAGCTCGAGGATTTTTGGAATGTCTTTATCTTCTTCATAAGCGTCGGCGAATGCCATGTTGACTGACAGGACTTGTCTGAATACGTCTCGATGCTGGTATCCGAGTCAGAAGTTGGTGACCCGGTCGAATGTGAATGCCAGTCACATTCTTTATCTGAACTTCCAGGAGTCGTCGTGGGTGTCACATACCCTAATCCACATCGAGTCTTACTATAGTAGTCCCGTGGTTTGCTAGTCGGGACCGGGGGCTTCAAAGGTAATCGTCGTCCAGTACCATAGTTCAAATCCGGTGTCGTTTCCAGATCATACTCCTGTTTCTGCATAAGATATTTAGATTGGGGGCTATAAAGATACAGAGGTAGTCTCCCGGCATCCGATCCAAGGTCGACTTCTTCTATGGTGAAGGGATGCGGATCGTCCTTCCGGCCGAAGATGATTGGATGGACCCCTCCCTCAATTATTCGGTAAGCGTCTTCTGCTGGAGTAAGCTGGATTGTGGTGTAGACATTTGTCACCTGTGTGTGTAGGTGAGTGCCTATACCGTATTCTATAGCGTACATTGTACAAAGCTTATTAAGCTCGAGGTAGTTCAAAGATAGCCCTTTATTGATGAAGTAAGGTATCTTTTCTAGGGGGATTACATCATCTGTGGAGGGAACATCAGTGTGGGCAGCCACATACCTGGCTAGCTCCGGTTCCTCTTCGGCTACCCCCTGTGTGAATGAAGACTGAGAGGACGACCTGGGGAGCTTGATCGTCAGCGGTTCAGTTGATGGAGCTGAGCGTGGAGTTGTGGGCAGACTAGCGAATCCCAGTTTGGTACTCGATGTGGGGCGAGGAGTGGCTGGTTCGCTAGAAGTGTCAGACCTTGCATATCGGGGTGACGACCCTTCTTGGGAAGGCGTATCGTCAGTGGTTTGTCGGAGGGATTAAGCTTCTCCGTTTGGGGCTGACCGACTCTCGGCAGTCTGATTGTTAGTGGCCCCGTTGTGGATCTTGGCACTTGGCCAAATCTTGGCAGCCGGATTATCATCTACTCTTCTTGTGCCGAGAGGCTGATTGCGTTCTTACGCAGGGTGGCGGTAATGGGTGCAGACCTGCCCGGCTTGCGAGCTTGGAGGTGGATCGTCAGAGGCTCCTCTGATCCTGTGGCTGTCTCGGTGCTAGCTTGTACATCTCCTTCACCAAGATGCTTCTTCGATTTTTTATACAGGCAGGAGTCTGAGTAGTAAGATTCGACCCCTTTGAAGGGATCAATATCAGCAAATTTCGTCCTCACGAAGTCGTGTTTGTCGACATATTTGAAGCACTGGTGCAGCGTGGAAGGCACGATCATATAATCGTGTATCCACGGGCGCCCCAAGAGGATGTTGTAAGAAGTGTCTGCATCTATGACGTAGCAGGTGACTTCGGATTGGAGGTCGCCAATTTGACACTTCAGACGAATCTTTTCAATAGGGTAGCTCCTACCCGACTTGAAACCACTGATGGCGGTGCTTGTAGGCGTCAGACGGTGCATTGGGATGCGGAGATGATGTAGCAGACCCTTCGAAATAATGCTTATGGAAGAGCCAGGATCAATGTGCATCCGATCCACATTTACGTAGCCGATGTATCCAGTGTAGTATAGTGGGCGATCGTGCAGATTCGTTTTGATGAGCATGTCCTGCGGAGTGAAGACGATGTTGGGCATTGCTCCCATGCAGGCGCTGTCTTGGCAATCTGCAGGCGAGTTTTCTTCCGTGAGGTTGACTTGTGCCAGATATGCATCGGCGTTTTGGAGTGCATCGCTCAAAGCCGTACGAACATCCTTGGAGAGTCTCAGAAGCTCGTATAATGACAACTTGGCCGGTGTGTTGGCCAATTGCGCCAGTCGAAGTTGTAGGGCCTCTCCAGCCCTTGGGCTGCCTCTTTTCGGAGGGATTTATCGAAGCGAGTCTCCCTCGACCTAGGCTTGTCGGTCGTCGAATGCTGAGCCGGTCCCGGAGAATCAGTTGTAGTCATTTGATGATCTTCAGCTGGATTGTCAACCACATGTTGGGATTGTGCCCCAGACCGCATGACGACGGCTGTAGCTTCTTCGATGTCTGTCGAGATTGTGTGGCAGGATCTGATTTTTTTATTCTTTTTCTTGCAGATAGAAGACGATATGGGCTGAGTCACTTCCGATACCAAGTCTGGATGGATCCACATGACCTCCCCTCGTGATGTGGTGAGGGGCACTAGACCAGCAGCCTGATCTCGGGGAGGTGGAAGATTAGCAATCTTCATTATCGCTAGAGGGATGGGGACCACCCCGTCTTGAGTTTTCGTCGGAGGGAAGCTGCCGAATTGTACGGACAGTATATTGGTTGCCACGGTTACCTCTTCGAAATCGATAGTCAGAGCGTTCGAATCGATGAGATTTTGGATGTACCGTTTTAGCTGGTAGCAGTCGTGTGTAGCATGGTGGACATAGCGATGATAATGGCAATACTTTGGGTTCTCCATCTCTGCCGGCCGCGGTTCCCGTCTTGGTGGAGGAAGCTGAATTTTGTCCCTTTGTATGAGCATGTCCAAGATGGGCTTGACGTGACCGTCTTCGAAGGAGTAAGTGATTTGCGGCCATTGTTTGTCTGCCGGCTTTGGCTCAGGTTTCTGTGCCGTGTCGGCCACCATAGCCTGCTTTCCCCTGTTGTCCCGATTGTTGGAGGGGCTACTCCCATTATCGTTGTTGGGACGTTTGTCCTTGTTCTCTCCGTCCGAGATGTGCAATCCCAGTTGGCGAGCCTTCTTCAATCGTTCTTCGGCGCTTGTGGCGCTGATGATGAACGTCTTCCAGTCCTTGAATTGACTTTCGCCCATCCAGAGACTGATTTTTGGAAGGAGTCTCTTTTGGCAAATTTCAATCAAGGAGGAATCTGGATTTCCAGAGGGCAACTTCATGGCGGTTTGGCGGAACCGCTCGATGTAGTTCCTTGTCAGCTCTTTCTCCCCTTGGACGACGTCCATGAGGGTGGACTTGGTGATGTCCTGCCCTACTTCGTAGAATCTCTCCAAGAACATGCGTTTGAAGCAGGCAAAGAAGTGGATGCAGTTGTCCGGCAGGTTGTGATACCAGTCGAAGGCGACTCCTTCCAATGCCCCGATGAATAATCATGTGAGAATAGCATCGTCATGGGGCAGATGGTCGATGGTGACCTCGAAGTAAGTGATGTACCGACTTGCTGAGGTCTTGCCATCATAAGGATTGATATTGAACGGCTTATATCTTGGTGGGAATGGAACATCCCTCCATGCAGCAAGGTATGGTTGCCGTATTCTGAGGTCTTGAGAGTTTTCTCGAGCATGGAACATGGCTCGGAGCTCCTGGACCTCTCTTATCGCTTCGCGTGCTTCGTCCACGGCGGTGGGGGCCGTTGTTTCCGGAGGATTGTTGCCCGGGTTCGGTGCCGCTGAGTTCGAATCCGCATTAACCGCGGGAACCGCACTTGCTTGGCCAAGCATCCCTCCTTGGAGATTTGGAAGGGCCGCTTTGATCTCGTCTACAGACTTGACCAAGGCATGTAGTATGGCCTCTAGAGTGTCGATGCGTTGGCGATCACTGGAACCACCTTGGTTGCTGTCTGTCATGAATACCGTCTTCACATGAGGAGAGATAGATGTAGGATGTGGAAAATTATGACACGCTGTCATTTTCATCCATACGCTTAAAAACAGATGTCAGTTGAAGCCATACGCTCATTCAAAAGCCATACGCTCAGTAAATATTTTATTATTTACTGAAGTGACAGCACAGCATATGTTTAAATGAGGAATGAATCTGACACTTCATCTTTCGTGCAAAGACAGCTGTCACGAGAAAAGTAACCGTCGTATAGGTTTTCGAAGAGCCGGTTTTGTCTTTTACGAGGACAACTCAGCAGCCTTCATAAATACAAAAGCCATCATTACTGTCAGTTTTGACAGTCTGTCAGCCGTCAAATCCGCAGTCACGACGCTCGAGAAGATTTTGTCAGTTATGGGAAGATATGGTATACCAAAGAAGATTGATGATAGCCACGTGGCCACTTCTCCAGTGAGCGTATCAACCTCACATGACTCCTTCTTCACCCAATCAAGTGAGCGTATCGACCTCACATGACTCCTTCCTCACACAGTCAAGTGAGCGTATGGACCTCACATGATTCCTTGTTAACCAAGCGAGTGTATGACCTCACATGACTCCTTGCCCATAAAGTGAGCGTATGGATTTCCTATGGCACTACGCTGTCCAAGTCAGCGTATAACTCTCCTTCAACAAGGCAGCGTATTACAGCAACCATATCCAGGATTACAGTCAACACACGTTCTCACGTTTCCTGTACCAGTTATCCACTTCTCTAGAAGTTATGCAACGTGGCATCCAGGCCATCAATCTCTTCTGAACATGCTCCACTACTTTCAACCGCACGCTAATGTGTCTCCATCAGAATTCGCCACGCGTCCCTGCAGTTATGCACACGTCAAGTAACTACCTGAGCATATGCTTAAGGACAGTTATCCTGAACTCTATAAAAAAAGAGTTTCTTCATCTTCATCAGAGACTACAAGTCATTTTCAGAGAGAACAGAAAGATTGCCCGGTTGCTGTCCAAGTTCTTCGAAGTTCGAGTTTTCTTCATCGCATCGTCCAAGGGATAAAGTAATCGTCTTCTAGATTAGATTCCTACAGTTGTAATTTTCTCAGATACAAAATAAATAAAGTGAATTTATTTATGGAAAATAAATTGGCGACTCTGCTGGGGAAAGCTGTCTCCTCCAATGAGATAGCAACAACTCAATGCGATACTTCGTCGATCGGCTTGACGAAGAAAGACGATGGTTGTACAATTCGACCAATCGGCTTATGAAGAAATGTATAAGGTGAAGGAGGGCCGCACTACTTCCTCCGCTCTTTCTGTTGCCAAGAAGAAAGGACACTCCGTCTATGTCCCTAAGTCTTCTGCAGCAATCCGAGACGCTTCTGTCACTTCTCATGCTGACAAGAACACGTCTTCAACTTCCATGAAGCACACTTCAGCTTCTCGGAACACGGCAACAGTGGTTTCCCCTAGTCACGCTGACAAAATTGGTTCTTTAACCAAGTCAATATGTCCAAGGAAAACCATCTCTGGACATGTCAAAGTCCCTTCTCCTTCTATTCTTACGACAGCAGTCGGCTCTTTATCCATTGATGACTCTGAGCGTATGGCATTCAAAGGGCAGCGTACGGCAAAGGCAGTGTACAAAAGCCAACATCAGGCAGCGTACGCTGAGCCAAAGCCAGTATATGCTAATAAAAAGGCAGCGTATGACCAGAAGTTCAAACTGAAGTCAGCGTATGCTAACAAATACAGTCCTTTGACTGTTTCTGAAAATCAAATTGGGGGTTCTCTTCCACAGAACATACAAATGATTCCCCCTCAACTTGCACATCTTGTGCCAACCAAAAAGAAAGACTCTTTAGTCAACTCCTCTACTCCTAAGGTCTTTACCTCTGGAGTTAATTTGACTAGTACTCTTACTAGATCAAACAATGGAAAACGCCTTTTGGCTAATTCCTCCAAAGATGGATTATTACCGACTCCTAGTCAGAATAATACTCATCTTCCTTCTCTCAAAATTTCTCGGTCTGGGAAAGGCAAATTACAAGTATCCAAGACTGATATTAAAGTCAAATCTCCCACGGATCTTCGTAATAAGCTTAATCAGAATCGGTTCGGTTCCACTGAGACAAGCATATTAGACCCTGATGCAGAATATGCCAAGAACTATGTGGCTCAAATTAATCAGTCTTTATACACTCAGGAACCAAGAAGATAGAGGAACAAAAGACAAGTTTCTACACAGAAACTATCTACAAATACTTCCCAATCTGTTCCTACAGATCTCCGGGAATATTTGCAAAATAAACAGAGAATTGACACTCCATCTGGCTATGACATTGCCCATATTCGCCATGAAAAGTATGGTTGTGACTTCCAACCTCGGGTTGTCATCCAATATTGTTGTTCACCAAAAAGACAATCTGTTTTCGAACGGATTGAATATGAACCAATGTTGGATGAAGATGAACCTCTTTATGCTTCTGTCAACATGACTTCCAGAAATATTGGGGGTAGCATACGGTCTGATGCTATATCAGAATCTGAAGATGGTGTTTATCTCGGCACCCGATCCAGGACCGGAGCCTTGACCAGAGCCTCTTCTTCTTCTCATCCAAGTGGTAATCCGGAGATCACAGAAGACTTCCTTGGAGAGTCCAATTTTCCAGTATTGACTCCTGTAAAAAGCCCTGGGAAAGATACTGATTCACACAGTGATGATTCAGAACAGACTGTTTCATCATCTATTCCTCGAATGATTACCACTTACATGGCAGAAAGTGATCATGAACCTTCGACTAGCAATGAGGCTCATGAACAGAGGATTTCTTCTTTAGAACAACAATTGCGAGCTATGGCAGATACATTGAGTGCTATGCACACTCTAATGCAGGCTCAACAACAGACAGCACCACCAGTGGTATTGAATGCCCCTGTTGTTCCAAACCCCGAACCCTCTACTATTCCGGGGGTACAATCTAATGTTCCTGTACAAACCACACCAAGTCACTCTGGAGCTGGGGGTGGTACATATGCTGCAGTCCCTCCTCCCAATTACACTATACAAGCCACAACTCCACAATCTTCGGGAGTTGTCTCTGAAGAATTGAAGAATCTCAAAACTCAATTTGAGGCATTCAAACAGAAGGATGGTTTACAAAGGTTAGGCATCAAACAGCCTTATCCGATAGAATGGAAGCAGGTATCGTATCCACCAAAATACAAACCTCCGACCATCTCTTTCTATGATGGGACAACCTCTCCAAGTCAGTTCATTAATCATTTTAAAGTAATGACTGATCAACTGCAACCAAGTGACACTCTCCTTACTCGGGTGTTCATTGGATGTCTCAAAGGAACGGCTTATGAATGGTATAGAAGTCTCCCTGATGGGTGCATTACCTCATTTGCCGGTTTTAAGCAAATGTTTCTTGAACGATTCTACGAAGGGCTCAATGATATGACCATGTCGGCTCTCATAAGAATCAAACAGAAGAATAATGAGACCACTGAGGAATTCATTGAGAGATTCAGAAGAGAAGCCCTCAAAATGCCTCTTGGAACTCCTGATGCTGTTACGATCGACACTTGCAAGTCGAACCTCTTACCAATTATCAGCATGTGGATAGGATCCACTCAGTTCCAAGATTGGCCTTCTTTCATTGTCAGTGCCAAGGCTGCCAAGGTCAGTGCTGAGACCTTCAAGGGTCTGGGGGTACAAATGGCTCCCAAAGAATCAAATCAGAGTGTTAGCAATAGTACTCGACCCAACAATCGCAAAGGAAAAGAAGCTCTTGAAGTCAATCTCCAAAACAGTAGTCAAGAGGTAAAGACTACCCAAGCTACTTCAGCTCCAACAAATCAACAACAGAGATCTCCTCGGCCGAAAGAAGAATATTCTTTCGATGATGACGATGTTCAGGGTATCTTTGAATGCTTACTCAAAGGTAATAAGATTCAATTGCCAGAAATTAAAAAGCCTGATGAAGCCAATAAGACAGATCATCCAAAAATACTGTCTATATCATAGAATGCTGGGTCATACAATCCGGTCTTGCTATGTATTAAAAGGGAAAATTCAAGAGATGATTAAATCAGGAGCTGTGACTTTAACACCCAAAGACAAAACAGTCACAGCAAATATAATTTCAATGCAGTTCGGTGACTTCCCTCCCTTAATAGTGGAAAGTGGGATTGTTCCTATCCCCAAAGCAACTCTCGAAGTTATAAACATCCCACCAGCACAGAATGACGGACTTGTTCCTGTCACAACTAAGAAGGGAGAAATCATGTGGATTCACCCAGACTTAAAGACAGAGTTTGAGACGTCTTCCTCTTCTCCTCGGAAGATTTCCTCATCTAAAAAGAAGTTCGGGAAGACTAAGTCATGCAATGTGACTTCTAGTTTCACACCCGATTTTTATCTAACCTCTACTTTCGTCTCAGCAGGGAATTCACTCTCTACGAAGATAAAATCTGTACCTCAAATTGAAGATAGGTACAAACCTGCTTTTCATTTATACAGTTCACAATCTCGTGAATTGATGGTGAAGATAGGTTATGATCTAGCCACTGCCCCAGGTTTGAACTCAGGCAAGGGACTCCGAGCACCTTTGGCCATCACCATGAGACATAATCAATCTCGTGTTGGCCTTGGTTTCTGGAATGAAGCTTTCATCAAACATAAAAGAACCAAGAGCAAAATAAAAAATTGCAGCATGGTTTCCATAGACCTTGAACCAGAATCTGAAGTTGAAGTTCATGCTGGAACTCGGTCAGGAAAAGTATATTTGAAAGATTATGCTGAAGTTCCTGAAGAAATTTCTGACGTTCCTCCGGTTACAGCTTCAACTCCAATCTATACTGAAGAGCCTTTAAATGTTCCTGTTGAGACAGTTCCTTCTAAACCGACAGCAGCTGACAAAGGCAAACAACAAGTCCACTTCGACAAACCATTGAAGAAGTCATCTCCTACAGGACTTGAAAAGCCTTATAATTTTGATATATTGGCTCAACTAGCCAATACCCCAGCTAAATTATCAATCTTCGAGCTCTTACGCCTCTCTAAAGAGACTCGAGAAACTTTAAGTGAAGCACTGCTGCAAGCAGAAACCTGCTTAACTCTTCTCAAGAAGTTGGAAACAGGACCTGTTTCTCATTGCCATAATGTATTGGAATTTATTCCAAACATTACCTTTACGCAGGACGATATGCTGCTAGAGGATAATCGACATGATCATCCTTTATATCATACAGGATATATTGATTCTATGAAGGTTGATCGTTTACTGATTGATCCAGGATCCGCTCTCAGTATTATGCCAAAGGCTATGTTAGATGCATTGAAGATACCTGTGCATAGTCTTTCCAGTACTATCACTACCATCTTGGGATTCAATCAAGGAAAAAGTGAGCCTTTAGGCAAGATTCGCCTTAAATTTCAAATAGGCGATCTTCGTACTAAGGTTACTTTTTACATCATCGACAATCATGGTTGCTCATACAATGCTCTATTAGGAAGACCATTCTTGCATGAACATAATGTCGTTCCTTCAACCCTTCATCAGTGCTTCAAATATGTTGATGATAATGGAGAAGTTCAGAAGGAGGTTGCAGATCTTTACCCATTCAAAGGAGTCGAAGCTTACTTCAATGACGCTCGCATGTACAAAGATGAATACTCGAAAGTCTTGCAAGCTATGGATAATGAAGATGAGACATCCAAAGTTGACACTTTTGTTATTCCTGTAAAAGGGCGTATCACTCCTCCGCAGTCTGTTAGATCATCCGAAGAAGGCTCACTGATAATTCCGGTCAGTGGACGTACTACTTCATCATCTGCTCAGGGCTCACTGATAATTCCTGTCAGTGGACGCACTACTGCACCATCTTTCCAAGCTTCACAAAGTTCGCTGATCATTCCTGTCAATGGACACATCACTCCCCCTCCATCTTCTCAGACTAGATCAGATACTCTAGTCATTCCAGTCAGTGGACGCATTACTTATCCACGGTCTTCTTCAAGGGAGCTCACCTCTTCTGAGCCTTTTGTTATCGATCTTAATCGAAACAAAAATTCTAACTGTTCTTCTTCCTCCCCCTTTGTCATTAATCTGACTAAGTCTGATAAGGCTCAGCCTTCTGTTGTAAATACAGCATCTAGTATTAATGAGGCATCTCCTTTGCAGTATATTGATGTTTGTGGTTATGTACAAAGTTATTTACAATTGCTAAATAGCTTAGAGCCACTAACTATAGGGGTTGTTCAAGCTCTTCATACAGACGTATCATTAGACTCTATACAGAAATCATACTTTGTGGTCCCCAGTCGAAAGAAGGGAGAAAATCCAATATTTTTCTATAAAGGACCTCAGAATCCTCCTAACTTGGAAGAAGATGACATAAACGATGATACTGGAAGGTTACAACTGCGTCGCTACAGTCAACAATCCAAAAATATCATTAAGAATATGGGTTATGACTTTAGAACCAGTCTCAATAATGGAAAAGGAAGAAGAATGCCTGTTCGAATTCCTCCATTAAAATACGGAAGGACAAAATATGGTTTAGGTTATATTGCTCCTACCCCTTTTATCAACATAGTCCATGAAGATTTAAAGTCCGATGAAGACGAACGATCCGAGTCTTCTGATTCTCTCTCTTGGGATTCTGACACGAGTATTGGCGATCTTCATCGCTCTATTCTATCCATCAATATGGTCTCTGTTGATGGCCCACAAGAAAATGATGAAGATGAGGATGATTTTGAAATATCACCTGAATCAGAACAATGGGCTCAAAGATTAGATAATCAATGGGAATTCAGGTTCGAACAGAGGGAACCTCCTACTGAAGATAAACTGATCCAAATTGATGTTGGTGAAGAAGGTTCCCCTAAACTAATATTCATCAGTGAGAGTCTTTCAGAAATAGATAAACAAGACATGATCAAGCTTATTCGTGATTATATCGATGTCTTCGCCTGGAGCTACGAGGATATGCCAGGACTAGATCCGAAGATCGCAATGCACAAACTCAATATCATGCCAAATGCTAAACCGGTCAAACAACAACAGCGACGATTTCGTCCAGACATTATGGATGCAATTGAAGCTGAAGTCAACAAACTTATGGCTTCTGGATTTATTCGAGAGGAACAACATCCTGAATGGGTGGCTAACATCGTTCCTGTCCTTAAAAAGACTGGCAAGATCCGAGTCTGTATAGACTTTCGCGATCTCAATGCTGCTTGTCCTAAAGACGAGTTTCCTCTTCCAATTACTGATGTCATGATCGACAATACATGTGGTTTCGAACGAATGTCATTTATGGATGGGTATTCGGGATACAACCAGATCAAAATGTTTCCAGATGATGAAAAACACACTTCCTTCAGAACGCCGATCGGTACATACTGTTATACAGTGATGCCGTTTGGTCTCAAGAATGCAGGAGCAACATATCAGCGAGCAATGAGCACTATATTTCGCGAACATCTCCGAAAAATAGTCGAATGCTATGTTGATGATATTGCAGTCAAAAGTCGACGAAAGGAGGATCATATCCAAGATTTGAAGACTATCTTTGATTTAATGCGTCAACATCAACTTAAAATGAACCCTACTAAGTCCTTCCTGGACGTCTCTAGTGGTAAATTTCTCGGCTTCGTCATTACCGCTAAAGGTATACACGTGGATCCCGAGAAGATCAAAGCCATCCAAGAGATGCGTCCTCCACGCACCTTAAAAGAGCTACGAGGATTTCAAGGAAGAATTGCTTATATCAGGAGATTCATTTCCAACTTATCAGGACGCTGCAGACCATTCCACAAACTTCTGAAGAAAGGTGTATCTTTTATCTGGAACGAAGAATGTCAAAAAGCATTTGATGACATCAAACAGTACCTCATAAACCCTCCAGTTTTGGTACCTTCCGTCTCGGGAATACCATTTCTTCTATATGTTCGAGCTATGGATCATTCTCTTGGTGCATTACTCGCCCAGAAAAATAAAGATGGTCATGAACAGGCCATTTATTATCTCAGTCGTACAATGACAGGCGCTGAACCGCGTTATTCTCCAATCGAGAAAGAATGCCTAGCATTAATGTTTGCTGTTCAGAAAATGCGACATTATATTATCGGTCAAACGATTCATGTCATTTCCAGAGTGAATCCTATCAGGATTATGATGAAGAAACCTGGTATTCTCAACTCCAGACTAGCTAATTGGGGAATCTTGTTAGCCCAATATGACATGTATTATATTCCTCAGAAGTCAGTTAAAGGACAGGCTCTTGCTGATTTTCTAGCAGCTCATGCAGTCCCAGAAGATTCTAAATTATATGATGAGATTCCCGATGAAGTTCTGAATTCAAATCTGGTTTCTGAAAAAGTTCCTACCTGGCGTCTATTCTTTGATGGAGCATCTAGAATAGGTCCTAACGGCGATATTGTCGCCGGAGTTGGAATTGTTCTTGTATCCCCAGAGGGATTAACTATTCAGAGGGCTTATTCTCTAGATCAATCATGTTCAAATAATGTTGCAGAATACAATGCGTTGCTCATTGGTCTTCAACTCGCTAAACATCTGGATGTTCAATATTTAGAAGTTTATGGAGACTCTAAGCTTATCATCAATCAGATCAGAGGAACGTATAAAGTTCGTCATCAAGATTTGATACCTTATCATCGAATAGCACTCTCTATGGCCTCCTCCTTTGAAGGTTTCTTTATCGAACATGTTCGACGAGCCTATAATGCAAAAGCTGATGCTTTGGCTAATCTTGCTGCTGTATTAGCCATACCAATCAGACGTCAGCAAGTGATAGTGGTTTATAACCGAGAACTATTCTGCGTTGAAAATAATCTGGCTTTGGTTTTTCCCTATAATCCAGACGAAGATTCTCTCAACTTTGATGCTGAATTAAAATTTGACAAAGTGTCCTTGTCTTCTTCCGATTCTACTATGGAATATGTCTTTTCTAACAAAATAGACACCGTAACTGAAGACTGGAGACGTCCGTTTCTGGACTTTGTGTTGTATGACATACTTCCTGATAACCCGAATGAAGCAACATCTATCCGGCGCCGGTCTCTCAGATTCTATTATAATCATACTACAAAGACACTATATCGTCGAGCCTATGATGGCCTTCTCCTTCGATGCATCGCTGGTGAAGAAGCACAACAGATAATCCGTGAAGCACATGATGGCATCTGCGGAGCTCACCAGCCAGGTCCAAAACTTCAAGATCGTATTCGACGTATGGGTTATTATTGGCCCACGATGGTAGCTGATACTATTCAATATGCTCGAAAATGTAAAGCCTGTCAAATTCATGCAGACTTTATCCATCAACCATCGGAGTTCTTACACCCAACAGCGGCATCATGGCCCTTTGAAGCTTGGGGCATGGACGTCATCGGTCCTATCAATCCACCATCATCAAAATGACATCGGTTTATTCTAGCAATAACTGATTACTTTTCTAAATGGGCTGAAGCAATCCCGTTATCTGAAGTCAAGACTTCTAATGTTATCAACTTTGTCAAACATCATGTCATCTATCGATTTGGTGTTCCTCGGCGTATTATCCATGATAATGGACCACAGTTCGTCAGCCAGAAATTTTCTCGATTCTGTGATGATCATCGGATTAATAATCTGGCTTCTACAGCATATAATCCAGCAGCCAATGGACTAGCAGAAGCTTTCAACAAAATAATCATCAAACTCTTGAAAAAGTTCGTTTCTTCTAATAAACGTAACTGGAGTGAGAAGCTTGGTTATGGGCTTATCGTACCACAGTTCGCAATGCGACCGGATGTACACCTTTCTCTTTGGTGTATGGGTGTGAAGCTGTTCTTCCCCTCGAGATACAAATTCCTTCTCTGAGAATTGCAATCTCCAATGAACTTACAACAGAAAACAATGATCGACTTCGACTTCAAGAGTTGGAAGCTCTAGATGAAAAACGATTGTATGCGCAACAAAATATCGAGCTATATCAAGCCCGAATCTCAAAAGCTTTTAATCGGAAAGTCAAAGTCAGAACATATCAAAAGGGAGAATTGGTCCTTACTGTCAGACGTCCGATGACCATGACACATATGAGCAAAGGCAAATTTGACGCGAAATGGGAAGGCCCATTCGTAGTAAACAAAGTCTTCTTTAATGGAGCATATCAGCTTGCCTCTATGGACGGGAAAGTCACGATGATGCCTATCAATGGCAAATTCTTAAAGAAATATTATGTATAAATAATATTTTCATTACTCTCCAGCAAGTGTAAAATCAAAAATCTATTCTTCTCTACAAAAGCTATTTCGATGTCATTTTCCCCAGCGGAAACTGATATTCTACCATGTATCATTTTCCCAAAGAATTTGATATTTTGTCTTATTAGATTCCCAGTGGATTTAATAAAGATCTTGTATAGAAAATCATGTCCATATCACCTCTGAATTTTCTATCTCAGTATGTACCATATTCTATGAAAATGATATCTTGTCCTTTTGATTTCTGAGTCTAAAGATCAGTAAATAAAGGCAAAATAATATAAAGCAGGAAGGATACATCATCAACAAAGTTTCCTTGAACAGAGTTTATTTGAGACAAATTCTTCAAGAAATACATCATCATGGAAAATCACTGGTATCCCTTTCGTACTTGGGACGAGGACCACATACATAATTAGCAAAAGAATTGAATACATCATTTCCTGACCGCACCAAGAACTGACAGGCAGCCAGCCTCATTGCTTCTTCTTCTTCGGTTTCTCCTTGTTCGACCAGGAAATCCAAGATATCTTTCGGCAGCTTGGAAGCAGACGAGCTTTCGCCCGTCTCCTTCTTTTGTGGAGTCGAGTGCTCTTTAGCATTTTCATCGACTTTGGAGACGACTTCGGTTTTCTTCGTGTTCTCTTCGGAAGATATTTTGAATAAAGGAGAATGATGTGTGATCCTTCTACTCAAAGAGATGCTCTATTTATAGGCATATATTTGCCAGAATTAAAGGAACGTGTCTTTTCTCGATATTCATTCATTAATACTTGACGGTTCATCCGTACATTTATTATATTCATCCGATGGTTCGTCTGTTCATAATCTTCTATCGATTGGAATTCGTTATCTTTCACAATTTCATAACCTTTGACCTCTGTATAAATACAAATCTGACTTTCTTTTTTGAGTCTTTACATCCTATCACGTCCATATTACCTCTGATGGTATTGTACACTCTAAAAAAATCATCAAGATTTCTATTTATCATGTTCTTTTTACATCCAGAGAGATACAAAATCACTTCAGATAAAGAAGATTTATCATTTCCATTATCATATTTTCATAAAAAGTCTATTACATTTCTTAGACTTTCCTACAAATCATAATGGAAATCTATTACAAATCTTGGATTTTCATTCTATGTACAACTGAGATCTATTTCTTCTTGGATCTTCTCTGGCAATCTCGTTGTTTGTGGCAATTCCTGGGTTTCCAGCAGGAATCAAACTCTGGTCTTATCTCTCAGACGAGAGGAGAACCACAGAGTATGGCAACACGATGGCGTGTTGCTACCAATACAGCGCGTGGAGGAACGGCGGCACCTCAAGCAGATAGGAATGTATCCAAACCTTGGGATACAATTCCTAGTTCTACCGTAAAAGGAACTCTACTACCCGATTTCTCGGGGTAGAGTTGACTCCACCATCCAACTCTCGTGTATAAAGGCTCTTCCTACCATCTGAGGAAGACCCTTCTATCACACGAAGAGTTCTGAGTTGTCTGATGTACGCATCAAAAGCGTATGAGCTCCCTGATGTAGATGTCAGAAGAACATTGTCCACAGCATCCATATCACCAATGCCAGTTCTGAAGAAGGTTTTCAGCCAAAATTCTGCAAGAAACAGTAAAGAAAAATCAGTTAACAGAAACTGGCCAAGCAAAGACAGATGCATTCTGTTCATTTCGGGAAGATGAATTTGTCCTTAGCAAACAAAAAAATTCGATGCGTGCATATTGAACTTACCGCTTAGTTTGCTGCTAAGGATTGACAGATCCATGTCTGGTAGCGTGCACAGAGATTTGACATCAGACAACATGGCTTTCCTACTTCCTTCTCATAGAAAATTCATTCTCAGAAGAGAGGAAGAAGAATGGGAAGATGAGTTTGCATGGAGTTCATCCATATATTTAAAGTATGGAGCATGAACCTATTCTTGGAAAAGATCTGCATGAATAGCGCTCGTAAACATGGAATGAATGACACGTGTACTTTGGAAACCAGCACAGCCTTGGAAATATTCAAAGAGTGCTTTCCACAACATTGGAAGATAGCGTAACTTACGGGCTATTTATTGGTGCACGCTATTCATTGGCGTACGTTATTTAGCATAAATCACAATGTTAAAGGACAGCGTAATTTATAGCGTAACATACGCTGATATACGCTATTCAGTGGAATTCACAAAACATTGGAAAATAGCATAATATACGCTATTTCATTGGCATACGCTATCTAGCGTAACCTACAACTTGGAAGACAGCGTATTCTACAGTTATTCATCGGTGTATGTTAGTTTTCAACACAAAATTATACTAAACAGAGAATTCTTGAATATTCATTTTCATTAAAGGCACTGATGGCCTTACAAAACAAAAAAGAGAGAGGGAAAGAAAGGGGTGCAACAAAGTCACGCTCTATTTTCCAGAGCGACTAAGCTTGACGTCTAACTCTTCTACGCTTCGGACCCCCATGCGGTGTAACAGAGTAACGAACATTTTATGCTTCTCTGCGAGGCTCTGCCCATCAGAAGAAGAGGAGCCGTCCAGACCAAAGTAGCCCAAGAAATTCTTGGCTAAATGTATAGGGTCGTCCTTGAGCTCGATGACGACAGGTTCGGGTTCTTGGCCCCCAAAAGTGGGGTCACCATGGGAACAGAATCCCAACTTACGTGCTTCTTCTTCAGCAGCTTCCTTTGGAGTCATGGTTTCAAAAGATGAAAGTCAAAAATTGAATTCTCTCGGTTTATATAATAGAGCTTGCTGGCTGTTCATATTCTTCCATCAGATTCAATCAATCTCAAAAAATGACGAGTCATCATGACATTTAATGAACTCATGCCAGCGTGTCAGGACTCATTCCCACTTTCTGTTCAAAGTAATTTCGAACTTTTGAAACTCATAAAGTTCGAAAACTTTGAAGGGGGTCTTGTAGGATGTGGAAAATTATGACACGCTGTCATTTTCATCCATACGCTTAAAGACAGATGTCAGTTGAAGCCATATGCTCATTCAAAAGCCATACGCTCAGTAAATATTTTATTATTTACTGAAGTGACAGCACAGCATATGTTTAAATGAGGAATGAATCTGACACTTCATCTTTCGTGCAAAGACAGCTGTCACGAGAAAAGTAACCGTTGTATAGGTTTTCGAAGAGCCGGTTTTGTCTTTTACGAGGACAATTCAGCAGCCTTCATAAATACAAAAGCCATCATTACTGTCAGTTTTGACAGTCTGTCAGCCGTCAAATCCGCAGTCACGACGCTCGAGAAGATTTTGTCAGTAATGGGAAGATATGGTATACCAAAGAAGATTGATGATAGCCACGTGGCCACTTCTCCAGTGAGCGTATCAACCTCACATGACTCCTTCTTCACCCAGTCAAGTGAGCGTATCGACCTCACATGACTCCTTCCTCACACAGTCAAGTGAGCGTATGGACCTCACATGATTCCTTGTTAACCAAGCGAGTGTATGACCTCACATGACTCCTTGCCCATAAAGTGAGCGTATGGATTTCCTATGGCACTACGCTGTCCAAGTCAGCGTATAACTCTCCTTCAACAAGGCAGCGTATTACAGCAACCATATCCAGGATTACAGTCAACACACGTTCTCACGTTTCCTGTACCAGTTATCCACTTCTCTAGAAGTTATGCAACGTGGCATCCAGGCCATCAATCTCTCCTGAACATGCTCCACTACTTTCAACCGCACGCTAATGTGTCTCCATCAGAATTCGCCACGCATCCCTGCAGTTATGCACACGTCAAGTAACTACCTGAGCGTATGCTTAAGGACAGTTATCCTGAACTCTATAAAAAAAGAGTTTCTTCATCTTCATCAGAGACTACAAGTCATTTTCAGAGAGAACAGAGAGATTGCCCGGTTGATGTCCAAGTTCTTCGAAGTTCGAGTTTTCTTCATCGTATCGTCCAAGGGATAAAGTAATCGTCTTCTAGATTAGATTCCTACAGTTGTAATTTTCTCAGATACAAAATAAATAAAGTGAATTTATTTATGGAAAACAATAGACGGAGCGGTAGAGGAAGCGCCCTCTGAATCGTATCTCTGTAGTGAGAAGTCATCGGGGTATGTGGGTATATTCCCTTCTGACTCAGACTCGGAAGGAACAGTACCCCCAGTCTCCGAGTTCGCCTCGTCATAGGAGTTGTGGACGTCCTCGGGGACGTCGAGGTTTGCTACATCCGATGGAAGAGTTGTCTCCCCCGGCTCGTCTTCTTGGAACATCGGGTTGCTGTGGAGGCTCGGAGGGGTGCTACCCCCAGCCCCAGCAACCCCCTGCATTATAGACGACGAATCCCCCACTGTAGCAGATTTCGTCTTAGAGCGAGTACCTTGGAAAACTCCGGTGGTGGGCACCCGATTAGACGACATTCTTTTAGTCGCAGTGGTTGAGATCATCGGGCTGGGAACATTCGTCTTCTTTCCCTTTCCATTAGCAGGGACTTTCCGAGCAGAGTTGCAGGAGACGACGGGTAGTACCTCGTCTTCTGAAGATGGCTGTTGCAGACTTTGAAAGACAGACTGCCGGTCTTCTTGCATCGTCATGCTATTGCAGCAGCAGTTGACGATGACTTGGGTGCAGTGACGTCTGTGGGAGGACTCTTTGCACCCTGATGCATCTTCTCTTTCCTTGCGTTTGTGGAGGATGGTCTCACGCAAGTCACTTGCTTTGCTGGCTCGGGAATTCCGGGCACGCGAGTGTGTAGGCCTCCCGCCTGCTCCCTGATTCGAAGGTAGCTCGTATACTTGCCTTCGTTCGTTATCGGGAGATGCTTGATGACTATCCCGTCCATTGGCCGTAGGGGGTAGGGTACAAGTAGCTTTATACAACTTTCCATTAGAGGCCCGCATGATAATCAGCAGGACGCTCCGATAGTCAGAGGTTGGGGCAGCTGACTGGGCTTGATGAGCCCGCGCTGCCCTAGACTTCTTTCTTTTAGCACTTGCGGGTGCGTAATAGGAAGAATCCAAGTTGAATACTACAGAGTCTGGCTTATCATCCAGAGAACCATCAGGGTCAGGACCGCATGAGAGACGGTCGAAGACTGATCGAGAGAAGCGTGGAATAGACGCTATGCTGCTAGGATTGGAAACCGTACAGGCTGTCTGCATGCGGCTGTCTTTAGCGGCCGGATGAGTTGTTCTTGTGCAACTAGGAGTCACGACCGTGCAGGCTGGCCGCATGCGGTTGGCAATTGTGGCCGCATGGGTTTTCTGTAAGCGATTGACTTCAATAACCGCATAAGTTTCTTCCATGCGGTTGGCAACTGTAGCCGCATAAGCTATGCGACTGACAGATGTGGCCGCATGAGTTTTCTTCATGCGGCTGGCGGATGTAGCCGCATGAGCTTTCTCCATGCGGCTAGTACCCTTATGCGGCTCGAATCGCATAGAGTTCCTCTTTGCCCCTGAAAGTCCAGCATCATAGTGTTTTCTTCTGTCGGACTTGGGGACAACAGAGTTGTCTACGGTCTGAAGTGGGGCCGCAGGAGAGTCTTCTCCGCCGTCTTGAGCAACAGAGGGTATCTCTGCAAGAGCTTCAGTAGGAGCGAACGATCGGGGTCTCCACTCCTTGCGGGCCTTCTTCGTACGGGCTTGCTTCTGGACCGGGCCAGCGCTCTTGTCGGAGAGCATTCCTTCAAATGCCTGTTGGTCGAAACGGACGACCATCTTCTGTTGCATGGAGCCAAGCTTGGCTGCATCCGACTGTGTCACCAACTCCTCAGCCGTGGAGAAGTTTCTCTCCAGCAAAGTCGCCATCGTGTTTGCCATAAAATATAAAAGAGCAGAACAGTTTTATGGGAGGACTGGACTTTTACTTCACGTTACAAACTCGCTTGTACAAAGAAAGCCTAGGGACGAAAACCTAGGTACAACAATCTAAGTACAATTATTTATTTTTGATTCTGGGGGTGACGGTAGAGGCTCGGGAAAGCGACGGCTGCTCTGTCTTACTCCTTGGACGATCGGATGTAGCCTTGGCTCCTGTGGCGAGACGCTTGGCGTTGACGATGAAATGCCCTTCTTGCTCTCCTCGTATTGCTCTTTTGGCTTCTCTCTCTCTGGATTGATCTCTTTGTATTTTTCTCTCTGATTATTGGGGGAGCGTCCTCTTGCAAGGGAATGGCACCTAGCTATTTATAATAGTGAGGGGCATCATTAGGGTTTATAATGATTGCCCATTCTCTAAGTGGCGGCTGCCTGGTAAATGATCAATCTGGGCCATTAATCTTGAGCGTGAAGGATCTGGGCCTTTAATGAGGATTATGCCATATCATGTCAGTAATTAATGTTGATTGCAATAAATCTCCATCATGATGATTTGCTGATGTCCGCAAATCTAAATGAATCAATTTAATTCATTCTCTTGCCATGTGTCCCAAATTATTGGGATCTGACCCAAAATTTGATTATCTTTAGGATACGTGCCCTGTCATCAATGTTGAACCGCATGATGAGTATTCATATTTGGGCCGCATGAAGGTCGTCATGACCGAGCCACATGAAAGATTTCATGACCGAGCCGCATTAATAGTCTCTATACTCGAACCGCATGAAGGTTGTCATGACCGAGCCGCATGAATATGTTCATAACCGAGCCGCATGGGGGTCTTCATGGCCGAGCTGTATGATTGTCTTCGTGACCGAGCCGCATGGGTTTCTTCATGGCCGAGCCGCATGGAGGACCTTCATGATTGAACCGCATAGGTTTCTCTGCACTGGCCGCGTGAACTCGTTTAGTCTAGCCGCATGAACTTGCCTCGAAGCTGCGAAGATTTTCTCCAGTTCCCTAGGAAGATAGTGCTCTTGTGTCAGTCATCATGACTACTTTATGTCAGGGTTGTCATCTGTCAGGTCTGTCAACCGTCAGAGCATTAAATGCGTCCAGACGTTGGGCACAGCTGCTTTGAAGGCCACGTGGCCTCTCTCTGTGGGCCGCATGGAGTTTACTCGAGTTGCCTATGTGTTTGAGCCGTATGGGACTCCTGAGCCGAATGGGCCCTTCGAGCCGCATGAGGCTCCTTGGCCGCATGGATCAATTTTCTCTTCTTTTTCATGCTTCTACAACGCTGACCAGTGAGAGCTGGTCGCGTGTCCAGGCTGGGAGTAACCGCGAAGCCAGCAGGACTCGTTCGCCGTGACCGACCGGAGGATGGAACGGGGAGGTGACTGACCCACTAGCACGACGCCGGGAGGGGACAAGGGGCGGATACCGGCGAGTTAACGGAGCTCTGCCCCGGAGCCTAGAGCGGACGGGAGGGGGGGTGGTCATGGCTCTATGAGGGCACGGGAGAGGAAAGATGAGGGAAATTTATATGCTAGCGTCAATATCTATTATATATATATATATATATATATATATATATATATATATATATATATATATATATATATATATTTTTATATATATATATATATATATATATATATATATATATATATAGTTGTATAAATTTATAGATGTATTCCATATGTATTGTGTGAACTGTGGTCGATCTCAGATCTGAGAACATGCGTTCCCTCTTCACACACTCACCCTTCCCTTCCTTCCTATGCATATATGTTAATATATGTATATATGTATCTTCTTACTTTAAAATAGATATTTGTATATATGTATACAGTATATATATATAATATATATGTGTTGTTCTCAGGTTTTAGCCTACCACAGTAACCTCATAACATGACAGCCCTCTCACAGACACCCACACACACACTCTCATTTCCCTCTTTATACCTACCTATATATATATATTTTATATATATATATATATATATATATATATATATATATATATATATATATATATATATATATATATATATATATATATATAAATATATATATATATATAAAAAAAAAAAAATAAATAAATATATATATATATATATATATATATATATATATATATATATATATATATATTTATATATATATATACATATATTTATATATATATATATATATATATATATATATATATATATATATATATATATATATATATATATATATAAAATAAAAAAAAAAAAAAAATATATATATATATATATATATATATATATATATATATATATATATATAATATATATATATATATATATATATAAAATATATATATATATATATATATATATTATATATATATATATATATATATATATATATATATATAAATAGATAAAAAATATATATACATATATATAAAAAAATAATAAATAAATAAATAAATAAATAAATAAATAAATAAATAAATAAATAAATAAATATAAATATAAATAAATATAAATATATATATATATATATATATATATATATATATATATATATATATATATATATATATATATATATATATATATATATATATATATATATATATATATATAATATATATATATATATATATAAGTAGATGTGTTTATGCTAAAGGATACTAACTTATGATTAGTGAATCAGTTTAGGATTGACCCATTGAGCCTAATCTAGGCCAAGTTGACTAGCAAGTTGACCAAGTTGACAAAAGTCAACTTTGAGTCAAACTTGATCCAAATAGACTCTAAAGGACTTAGAATGACTTGATAACTCGTGTTTGATCTAAAACTTGATAGATGGACTAGTTGATTTATAGTTGACCGGGTTTGACCAGAGTTGACCAGGTTTGACCAGAGTTGACCAAGGGTGACTTTGACCTAGAAGGACCGAGAATAATTTAGAATGCATTGTAGACTTTATCTATTTTATATTAGACACTTTGTAACTTATGGTTGTTCTAAATAGGACTCAGATACTCCAGTTCGGACTCTTACTTTCATCAGATAGTCGAGATACGAGGCGAGTACATTCTCTAACCGTTTCATACTTGTCTAGGAATTATATTCTTGTCATAGTTTAATTTACTTGATGCTGACACAACATTATCACGGGTTAGTACTATATGGATCTTTACATGAGATGTTATCCCCCTCGGGTGCATCGAATACATCATGTCATGTGCTTTTCATGAACATCATGTATTTTATGGACTCTTATTATTCATGTACACTCATGTGCTCTCATGTACTCTTATGATCTCATGAGCTTCATGTATAAACTATCATGTACAATAACATAACCTGTCTAGATCCTTGTTTTTTGATTGAGACCTGGGAGAGTAAAAATAGTCATGTGAAAATTTTCAAAGTAGTGTAATCATGTACAAACTCTTTAGTGTAATTATGTGCAAATCAAGTCGTTCACATGTCTATCTTGTACTCTAAATCACATAGTCACTTACAGTTCTCTATTATCATATATAGATAGCTTCGTTTATCAGTTCCTCTCTTTCTTTTCATGCTTATTTCTTACAGCATTTTATGTATATTAATCTATCACATGCTTTATATTTTTTGTCAAGATATGAACTACGTGAGATATAATGTGCTCGTTCCCGTCCTGATTGGACTGTTGAAAATATTATAGGTGATGATGAGGAGTTCTGTACTACATATTATGGCACAAGCTTAGATGACACCGGCGACTTAGACCCTCAGGAGGATCCAGCAGTCGCTGAGGACTTGCCCATTGTCGAGTTGGACTTCTAGACTAGTTTCTTACTTAGATTGTTTTGTCTTGAGATGTACTTTTAGTTATTTGGATTTTGATGTTATTTTGAACATCCAAACTTATTTCTTTCAGTTGTATTTCTCAGTTGAGACTATTATCCATCTTTTATCTCTTTATTCTATCTTAGATTCTGTGATTGAGATGTACCTTTATATTGTCCTCCTTTTGGAGTGTATATCATTGTACAGGTATGGTTATATTGTTAGATGTTGTGACCTAGGACAGTGTTCTACCGCCGATACTGTGGCATAGGCTGGACGTACCCACTTCTCGTGCCCTTACACTGGGTGCGGGTCGTGACAGAAAGCTCTCTCTAGTAGTTCTTAGCAAAGATGTAGCATACGTAGCCTCTATATGCATCCTTGTGCGAGGAAAACACTGTCCTCTATTTATAATTCTTCCTCACTGGAACAACTATGCACGTATATACAGAAAATACACTGTCTTCTGTCTCAGAGGCGTATGAGAATGGATAAGCGCATAGGCCTTAGGGATTAGTGGAGAGTGAACGACCTCGACAATCACGTATAGCTTGCAACATGTTTTGAGACCTGCTATATGAAACACTGCCATGTCAGCACACGATCTCTTTACTATGGATTAGCTATACATCAATAACTTTAAACGCATAGCCCTTAACTGCATACTGTAAACGATTATTTTCGAAAATAGCCGCATAAGGCTACTCTTTTTATAGTTGTCAAAAATGTAATAATGATGGTGACATATTGTTGATACCTTCTTCGGAGTCTGTGCACTGCATACTGCCCAAAGCTCATCACTTCATAAGAGACAAGAAAATGTCATGCGTCGAACAGACCATGCATCTTTTTGACTCGTCTTAGACTATCTATCTTTCTGTATTATCTTAGACTATGCGTCTTTCTGAATCTTCTCTGTCTATACATTCTTTTTAACAATCAAAGGCTTCAAGAACTACATGAGACTTCGTTTAGACGCATAAAATCTATGCATCTCTCCTTTTGCATTTTCCATGCTTCTGCAGTAGTAGGAGGTACTTGGAGACTTTAATGTTATCAGCCCAGCAATTGGAGGAAGAGGGTGCGTAGGTGGTAGTTGCCAACTAGCCACATGGACGATTGCCTACTTGACCACTTTTATCAGCCGCATGGTTTGGTACGGGTGGAATTTAGAAGAGTTTGTATTCTTCTACAGTAGCTACTTTATAGAGTTGAGGCTTGAAAGTTTGACGATTTTCTCGAAAGTTTCGATAAATGATAGGATTGGATTGGACGATGATATTGGATATTAGTTTGGATGGATATATGTATTATGATCAAAGGAACGGGATGGTATCTAAGGTTAGTTAGAGCAATAGCATATTGATGGTTTGCCTCAATTGTGTTGTATAAGTAAACAAATGATAGATGAAACATTGATGACGAATTGACGAAGAAACAAAGCCGTGTGCCCGAAGGAATTATAATGGAAGTGTGATCATTTAATTAGAAGGAACTTAAATTTTGATTGAGCCAGCTCGAGATAAATATATTGAATTTGCATAGGCTGGATACTTGGAAACGTGGACATTGATGTCGTAAGGATTAATCGGAAGAATTATCGATTGGTTGATTGAATGAATCAAATACGATGGATCAAAATTCTAGTGTAGAAGAAAGTTGACGATTAAATATGAACTTATGTTTCGAAGAAGTCAAATATGTTCTTGAAGATTGAATGAAAGCAAAAGTTACTTGGACGAATTCGAATGATATTATTAAAAATTAAAAATCGTGTTTGGAAGAATATGGTCGAGTTGTGCATGATGAGAGGTTTGGATTCAAAGGGTTTATAAAATTTTGAAATATAGAACATAAACAATGCAAATGATGACTTCGAAAGATAGTTAAAATAATTAGCTAGAATTGAGTACCGATATATGTGATTGTGAGTGAGGAATTGATGCAGTCAAGTTTGAAGGATTGGTTCAAAATTAAGTTGAAGACTTGAAAATGTTTGTTGGGATTTGTTTGAGAGGTAGCACTGGGTTTCGATTAGGAGTTTTGATTCAGAATAATAGATGATATCGCTTGGGTCAGTTTGACCTCTAGTTAAGTTGATCGTGTGTGCTATGATTTCTAGTTATCCCGTATTTGAGAGTAGCCACGCAAAGCGAAGTATGGATGGTTGTCTCGGGATACAGTCAGATTGTTGGAAATGGTATAGTTGTTCGATGAATTTGACTATTGTATGAGCATGACTCTGATTGATGAAATGAATAGGAAGTTGTTTTTGAGGGGTTAAATTTTTCGGACAAGTGTTTAAGTTGAGTATAGCGTGATGTAGTTAAATGAGTTAGTACTCATGAAGTTTCGAAGACGAAACTTATTTTCTAAGTGGTGTATTATGTAGTACCTCATCTCGCTCAGTTCAATAATTCAAGAGGATGAATCAAATAAATGCAATGACATTCAGACTTGGCTATATAGTGGCTTGTTCGAACTCCCACTCGGTCGAGACAACTCCTCGTTCAGGTGGATGGCTTCGATGAACTCATTTCTGTTTCATCTTCACACCTAATAACTGGAAGTTTACTTACATACTGAATATGTATGCTAATATAAGAGACAAACCCACCTAGTTAAAAGAATAATCCCATTATATATCAGATTGTGTAGAACATGAAAATATTGAACTGGATGCCTAGATAGAACTTCATGATTGGATTTTCAAACGTCACTTGGTCTGTAGATCCCATGACTTAGGTAAAGTAGAAGTTTGCTATATTGTCACATAGACCATTGACTTGCTGTCATAGTCTACCCATTCCCACGATTTTAATGCACATTTTTATGGGTTAATGCTTGTCATAGTAGGCACATCCCCACGGTCTCAAAGCTTCTTATAGCATGCACGTTCCTTCGGCTTCAAGGTTTATCATATAGAGTATAACTTGGTTGGTGGTACTGCAAGAAACATAGTTGGTTCAAAAAGAAGGAATATCGAAAAAAAAGAGTTGAACACATTTTTGAGCCAGTCCCTGGTTTGGGTGTTGTATGAGGAATATAGAAAAAAGAGTTGAACACATTTTTGAGTCATATGGCCAGTTAGGTAAGGACCACAGCATGTTCATTGAACAACTTATACACAAGGGCGAGCATCCTCGAACAGCAACCTGAGGCCAATTGACCGATTTAACCTAGGAGTAGAGCAAGATAGATGTGCTAGATTGTACCACACAGGTGATTCAATTTCTCCAGCGGGGCTCGCTACCCGTATTGTAAGGACCCGTCTGCACCAGGCTATAAGCCTGCATATAGCTTAAATTGCTAATGACCTTCATATAGACTGTGTCGGAGTAATAGCGGCAATCCGCATATATGCCATAAATTGAGTCTGGAAGTGAATACATGGTATGCAAAGCAAGTAGTCAAGCCTAAATTTGGCTTCAGCAGAGACATGTACTTCGACACGATATATGGCATATGGTTTAATAGCTTGACACTGAGTCTTTATGTTATAACTATACAGTTGTGCTGAAACAGGGAAGGCTGAAAGGTAAGTATGGGTAAGTTTATATTATGTTGCAAGGTACGACCAGGATGTTGTTACGCAAATGGGCTTCATGGAACGATAAAATTGTTGTGACATAAGTAGGCTTGTAGTATATATCATGTAACTGATCCTGGTGCGCACTCACTAAATGAATGTGTTGGATTTATATGGATAGGCGAGAGGCCTTCCTACCACTCCATTCAATGTACTGATATCTCTACAATTTATTTGTGTGCAGTTTCAGGTAGTATCTTGCTCGGTACGGGTCTCACTTGGACGCATCAAGGCATGGAGTTTCGTATAGTTTTAAGGCATGCGATCGTGTTAGAGTCTTCACTTATACGGAATATAATCTAAAGATGTCACCTTATTCAAGTTGTAAGCCTAAGGGCATGATCGATTTGTATTGAGAGAATAAGAGAGAGCTGAGTAATTGTATTTAGAGAGATTATTTTGTCATTATGCTGAATATTAATAAAGAGTTTATATTTTATATATCAATCTGTGTTGGTTCATCTTTTCCATTTTAGGACTTCTATGTGACTCTGCCATTTAGCCGTCATTCGATCATTTTGGTGTTCATCTTGCGTGAGCAACTTAGGCTCACATGGTATCATGCTCTAGCGAGGACGATCGATTTTGCAGAATCATGGTGTGATAGCATAGGCGCTGTATAGCATACAGTGCCTCTTTCTCGTAGCTATAATTAAATCAACGCTGAGTGGGTTGACCTTTCTCTTTTTGACCCTTTTGTTCTCCAATCAATCAACAATATAGATAACATAAATGCTAGATATAGAGGCGTAGACACCATATTGTATGTTCGTTTCCATAGAACTGTTACATGTTTACTTATATATAATTGCTATAGAACTGCTACACCATAAAACTGTTATAAGTTTACTTACGTTATGCCTATTATAGAACTCTTTTATGCAAAGAATGAATCGATGAGTAATATTGCAATGATAAGGCGGAACACACTAGAATTTGTTATGTTTTCTATGAATTCGTAGATCATGCTTGAGTAACTAGTTTTACTCTAGCACGGTCATGGACAACTTGTGCACAAGGGCGATGTTTCTTCTAATGGTATCCTAGGGCTACAAAATAGATTCGGTCTAAGGGAAACACGATATAGCTAATGCTGGATTAAAACACAACTAATTTGGAGACTTTTAGCGGAGCTCGCTACTTGCGTTGAAAGGACCCCGTTTATATTGCAACGATATGCTCTATCGTAGGTAAGTTTCATCATAGTTTACATTGTGTATGCCTTTTCAATTGCTTACATAAATCTGACTAGGATGGCTGGAAAGATAATAAACTATACTCTTATTTCATATAATTTTTTGAACAAATGAGATTGAGATTTAACTATTCATTCACTAGTACACGATAATGTACTGACCTTCGCTCTCCACAGGTGCTACTGTCATGACCCGTACCTGGTATAGGGGTACGAGTACATGGGTACGTCCAGCCTACGCCACAGCATTGGCGGTAGAACGATGTCTAGGTCAACACTACTAACAAACATATCCAATAAATATATGAGTC
>JANAVB010026154.1:0-17500 GCA_029216955.1 Iris pallida | reverse complement strand
TGAAGATATGTTTCAAAGTTTCCTATGGGGGTCCAAGCTTGGATATGACAAACGTTCTTGGGTGTCATGGTTAAAGGTGACTAAACCAATTGAAGAAGGATGATTGGGTATTCGTCGCTTACAGGATGTCATGGATGCTCTTACTATTAAATTATGGTGGAAAATTCGAACTACTTCCTCCCTATGGGTGACATATATGCAAGCTAAGTATTATCCTAACTCTTATCCTTCTGTTGCTCATCTTTCTACTACTGCTTCTCATATTTGGAAAAGAATCATTAAAGGGAGGGAGCTAGTGTAACACCCTGTTTTCTAAAATTGGGGATTTTTGAAAATTTATTATTTCCTATTGTTTATTAATGGTATTTTAGTCATGGTATGATTTTCTGGTGATTTTAATTAAGTTAAACCATTTCTAAAGTCATGCTAAGTCATGACTTGTGACTTTGTTAGTAAACCTTAGTGTAAACCCTAGTTTCTCTAACCTAGAAGTTGCCATGACCATGAGAGCTTGACCATAGGCTTAGAATATCATTTTAGTGATTTTTAGCCATAGGGGTATTTTGGTAATTTTTAGGAATTTATTTGGAATTTAGTGGGATTAGTGAGATTTTACTATTCATGGACTTTTGATTAGTGACTTGATAATCCCTAACTTAGATTACCCTAATCTATAGGTTAACCCCTAACCTAGAATGACTAAGGATAGATATTATCATTGGGTCAAAGTATTAGAAATATCTAAATCACCTTTTAGGATATTTTCCTAAAATTTCTCAAAATATCAAGACTTTGGCAACAAAGTCTATGCCTTAG
This sequence comes from Iris pallida, assembly GCA_029216955.1. NCBI lineage: Eukaryota > Viridiplantae > Streptophyta > Magnoliopsida > Asparagales > Iridaceae > Iris > Iris pallida. The sequence goes on along the minus strand of JANAVB010026154.1, from coordinate 16,684 downwards.
CCTAGAAGTCTTGAACCCTTGAACCCACCACCTTGCCATGGTGTGGCCGGCCAAGCACACCCCCTTGCCCCTCTCTCCTATATAGTTAGCACTTAGAATCATTCCCATGGTTTCATGAAAAACCAATTCACAAGAAAAACCTAAAAACCCTTCCACTCTTTTGACCATAACTTTCCCATTTCTCAAGCTTTGAACCTCTAGTTTTCTCCATTAGGTCACCTACAATCTAAGGGAGCCTAGGGAAGTGTGCTACTCAAGTTTCACCAAGGAAGGACAAGTTGGGCTTTGAGGCTAATCACCCTCATTTAGTGAAAATTCAAGATCTTGCACACATAGAGGTAAATATATCCAAACCTAGTCTAATTCCTGTTTTTCTTTCATGAATGCATTCATATAGGGATAACAATACTGTGGGTAAAGTTTGGTAGGATTTAGGATTGATTTGGTGTCCGTATCGGACACGTATCCTATTTGAAATTTAATATATTTGTGTTCTGTCATAGTGTAAATTACTCACTGTTTTCCAAATCTTTTTGAACCAAAATCTAGCCTAGACCTAGCTAACCCTAACCCCTAGTGACTGAGCACGAGTTGTGTCCTTTTTCGTGTCCAAATCGGACACGAACTCACGGGAACTGCACTGCACTACACTGCACTGCACTGCACACTGTCACATTTTGTGTCCTGCTACCCGACCAATAACTCACTGGACACGCCACGTGGACACGCCAAAATTGGCAGAGCACGGGGCACTGACTGACAGGTCATCCCCAAAGTTTGGGATGACCTCGTGTCGTGTCAGACACGGATCGTCCCCGCAAGGGACGTGCACTGCACTGTACAGCCGTGAAAACGGCTCTGACACGGGTCTCGTGTCCCATGTACACGAGTCGTGTACACGTGTCAGGGTGACACATGTAGAGGAACCTAGGGCGAACCCCAGGACACGAGCACGAGATGTGTCGTGTCCTGTGTTGCGTACACGCGCGGCATCACTGCACGACGCGGTCTGAAACCACGTATTTCCCTCTCATACGCGTGTCGTGTCCCCTCTACACGACACGTGGACACAGTGCAGGTGTTGGACACGTACCCTACCCCCTAGGTGAACATTCGTGCACGTGCACGAGACACGAGAGTGTCTGTGTCGTGTCCTAGGGTGAGTTGCACGCGTGCACGATACTGTGTGTGTGCGTGTGTATCAGTTTTACCCGATTGGGTTTTGTGAGTCGTGGACACGTCGAAATGTGTCGTGGTGTCGTGTCAGGCCCCCTAGACACTAGAGGACACCTAGGGGCTCAGTTACCAACCCTTCGAATCGAGCCTTAGCTCGGTTTTGTATGAGAAATCAAGTTTACCTATATTTACCTAAACAGTCCAATTTTCCAGTTTTGTATTATTTTCCAGTTTTGTAAATGAATTTCAAACTCAATTTTGATATAAATTATACATTGTATTAGTGTATTTTAGTATGTATATGTGTAGTATATGTATGTGTGAGTGTGGGTGAAATTTAGGGGTATTTGGTTGTGTGTAGTGTAGTTATATGTTATATACATATATAGTATATGATTCTGTTATGTGTGTGTTGGGGGTGGTTCCAGGTTCTGAAACCCCCCCCCTGTCTGTGATTCACTGTCTCACTCTCTCTCTCTTTCCTCTCTCTATATATATATATATATATATATAAGTTTGTTTATATATATATATATGTATTATATATATATATATATATTGTATTAGATATACATAGTGTTATTTATATATATATATATGTGTGGGGTTGGGTATATATATGTATTAAAAGTATATGGGTTTGTATTGATATTGGGTGGTGATAGATAGTGTGTACCTATATTAGATATATTATATATATTATATATATTATTATATATATATATATATATCTATATATATATATATATATATATATATATATATATACTCCTAGTTATAGGTTTATATGAAAACCCCCATCATTAGCCTATGGCCTAGGATTACTAGCCTATGGTTTGGGGCTAGCCATAATGACCTCAAACCATTGTTGACCCTTGTTGACTGGAAGTTGACCAAAGTCAACCTTAGGTCAGAGTGACCTAGTTAACCTAAAAATGACTAGGAATGACCTAAAACAACTAGTTTGACTAGTTTGACTAAAACCCTAACTAGTTGACTAGTGTTGACCTAGCTTTGACTAGATAATTGACCATTGTTGACCAAAGTCAACTATGGGTCAACCATGACCAAATTAACCTAGAAATGGCTTGGATGAACATAGAAGGACTTATTGACTAAGATTTGACTAAACCCTAGGCTATTAACTAGTTGGTTTAGGTTTGACCTATATATAAGCATATCATTGTGACTTAGGTTTTGTGGAAGACCTATGTAGATAAGATATGTATGGGGTTAAGTTAGATACTTAGAGTTGAGTCATGACTTGAGATTGGAATATGGGATTAGCTTGAATATAGGATTAAGGTTGGTATTATATATATATATTATGTGGTATACTTGTATAGGTATTGGTTATACCTTAACCTTGTGGTGTAGTACCTTAGATAGTCTAGATTGACCTAGCTTGACCATATTGACTAGTATTTGACTAGTCTGACCATTGATTGACTAAACCCTAGATAGTTTAACTAGTTTGACCCTATTTGACCTTGTTTGACTTAATTGACTTAGTTTGATTTCCTGTAACCTAGTATGACTTCCTGTGACCTAGTTGACTATTAGAGTTGACCAAGAGTTGACTTTTGACCAGTTTGACCTAGAATCATGTATATGCATTGTATACTTTATTTTTATCATTGTGGATACTTTGTGACTTGTATTACTCTGACTAGGAGCCAGACACCTCTCCTCAGACAGTATATCCTCTTCAGACATTCAGTTATCAGGCGAGTACATTCTCTGACCGTTTCATACTTGTTCAGGCTTTACTTCTCGCTCTAGATTACTTTACTTGTTGCTGTCACGTTGGTAACACGGATTGGTACTATATGGATCTTTACATGAGATGTTATCCCCCGGGAGCATCGGGTACTTCATGTTATGTTGTTTCACTATCATCATGTACTCCCATGCTTCTATTATTCATGTGCACTCATGTGATCATGTACTCTCATGTTTACTGAGCCCTCATGTATACTATCATGTGCACCCTTTCATGGGCCCCATGTGATATCATGTATAATAACGTAACTTGTATAGATCCTTGTGTATTGATTGGGGAAACGGGGGAGTAGAAGTGGACATGTGAATAATTCCAAAGTAGTCATGTGCAAACTCAGTAGATCATGTATAAATTCTAGCCATTCACATGCCTATCTTGTACTCTACATCACTAGTCACTACAGTTCTCTATATACAGTAGATATTTCATTACAGCTATCTCTTTTACAGCGTACATTTCCTTTCAGCAGTTCATGTATCTTACTCTATTGCCTGTATCGTATTTCCTAACCTGATATGCACTGCGTGAGATGTATTGTGCTCGTTCCTGTCCTGATTGGACCTGTTGAAAATATTACAGAGGATGAGGATGAGGCCCTGGTGTCTACCTATTATGGAGCAGGACTAGATGATACTTATGTTGTGGACCCTCAGCAGGTTCCACCTACAGCTGAGGAGGATGTTCCAGTAGTCTAGACCAGTTTAGTCTAGGCAGTCTTTCTATATTTACATTTTGTCTCACATTCTGTGTTGTATTTTGAGATGTGGAGATGTATAGACTCTTAGACTTTTTGTATTATGAGTTGTCAGTTCTGGATATTGTGTTGTACTAAACACTTAGACTTATTCATCTATGATACTGTTCTCTTGAGTTACTATCTATCTATCTGTCTCTCATTCTTCTACCCTAGATGTGATTGAGATGTATATTGTTATGTCACCTCTATTCGGAGAGTATACTGTACAGGTACTTTTATATGTTAGATGATTGACCTAGGACAGCGTTCTACCGCCGATACTGCGGCGTAGGCTGGGCGTTGTTACGTTCTCGTACCCTGACAGTGGGTGCGGTCGTGACACTTTTTAGTGGTGGCCCATGCAGGTCGAGTTTATGTAGTGGTATTCGAACTAGAGTATCACTACAGCCTGCGATAGGATTAGAGGAATAGGCTTAAGAGAATGGATACTCAATCACTGCTAGGATACTTTGAGAGATTCCTGGGATGACCCTTGAGAATCTCATTGAAATTTCGATTTTAACTCCTTTTCCCTCGATTGAATTTGATTTTGGAGGATTCACTGTAGAACTTTGAATCCTGGTATTAGTTGATGATTTTGAAATTTTTGTAGTTGTTGATTTAATTTTTGTATTAGAATTTATTTTTAAGGTACTCAATCACATTTATGAGAAAACCTCATCTATTTTTTGCCATCTAATCCTCTTGCTAATTGCTTTCATTGAAATGAACTGTCCCCTCTATTTTTGCATCTTGCTTAAACTCTTTCTACCAACTATGTGACTGTAACCCAAACCTGACTTACTCGACATTTCCTCAAATCAAGACTTTATTGAGACCTTCTAACCTTGACCTTTGATTGATCGAACCCTAACTATATTCCTCTAGTAGCCTATCTATCCCTAGTACTGTGTTCCTAAATTATTTACTAGATTCCTGATTAATTTTATTTCATGAGTTAATTTGATCTTCTTCAATTTTTGCATCAATTTGTCACGTCTCGAACTCCCACTTTCTATTCTAGATCCTTGGACGTCCTTTACCGTGACTTAGATATTCAGAGTATAATACTAGCTGTTACCTCCCAACAAACTTCATATGTAAGACCTAGACTAGCCTACCTTCATGTAGGTATTCCATGTCCCACTAAAACCCGTCTCCTTGTACTATATTTCCTTGACATGATTTTCTGGTCAAATGGCTAAACCCTAACCTCTACCATGATACTAAATTAATTCTTATTTCAATTAGATCTACCATGGCTCAATCTTTCGACCTGGCATGTGATGGTAGTTCTGATTGAATCATTAAATACTTAACCTTGTACTTCTGATTACTTGACCCCTAAGAACATTCCTTTCATCATTACCACCCTTATATCTTGTGCTGCTAAATTAGCCTTAGTTTTGCAAGCTTATCTATTTTCGAGCTTGGTCATGACATATTTTATTGGGTGGCCACCCACTAACATATTGTCTAATCAGAACCGGTACATGATGGTCTGATCAACCTATTGCACTTTGGTTCGCTTTTTCATGTATCAATCTACGTGGATGGACACAGTTAAACTTACCCTAGAATCTTATCCACAACAGCCTCGACAATTCTCCTTGGAATTATTTTAATCGCCTATGAACCTCGTATTCGTATCCAGTTGAATTAAATTTATCATGACCTGGATCTTCATCATTGGATGCTCATGCTCATACTTAATTTTTATTGATTTCCCATCTTGCCCAAATCTCTATTTTTTTTTCTCCTGAAATTGATCAACTTAGATCGTGTCAAGACTAAAATCTATTTGTGATTGTTTGTACCTAAATTTTCAATTTTCTTTTATGGAAGGATAACTTTAATGATTTCTCAGTTACTTATTAATGACCTATTTTCATATAGGATGATAGACGACCCTATAGCCTTGATGATTGTTGTTTCCTTACCTTCCCAATTACCTTAGATTGCTTGTACATTTTGATACCATAGGACAGTATTGATCTAGAATGACTAGTGCACCTAGATGAGACCACAGACTGTTCCATTTAACCTGTCCCCCTGGTACCACTATTGCATCACCATTTGGTTAAAATTTAGGCCATAGACCCTTCCCACTCTAACTTATCATCGTAGGTACATTACCGTGACTTTTAAATTTGGAGCACAAGACTAGTTGTTTTCTCAAAACTGATTTCACGTACATGACCTAGACATGACATACTACACCCATGACCTTAGTGTCCCACTCAGGCATACCATTGTGTGCTTCATTGCTTAGTACGATCTTCTTGACCCGAGGGTCCATCCTGATTTACCCCACGGAGTTACTTTTGGCTTCGATTTGAATTCAGGACACCTTATGACCTGAAACTGCCAGCCAATTCTTGGACATGACCCAGTATAGGTTTACTACCCATATTTTGCTTGTTGACCTTGTATGTTGCCTAGGTAGTGGCTTCGTCCTTGATTGTTGGAGGTTTGACCTAGAAGGAGTACGACCATCTAAATTTCGAGGACGAAATTATTTTAAGGTGGGTAGACTTGTAACACCCTGTTTTCTAAAATTGGGGATTTTTGAAAATTTATTATTTCCTATTGTTTATTAATGGTATTTTAGTCATGGTATGATTTTCTGGTGATTTTAATTAAGTTAAACCATTTCTAAAGTCATGCTAAGTCATGACTTGTGACTTTGTTAGTAAACCTTAGTGTAAACCCTAGTTTCTCTAACCTAGAAGTTGCCATGACCATGAGAGCTTGACCATAGGCTTAGAATATCATTTTAGTGATTTTTAGCCATAGGGGTATTTTGGTAATTTTTAGGAATTTATTTGGAATTTAGTGGGATTAGTGAGATTTTACTATTCATGGACTTTTGATTAGTGACTTGATAATCCCTAACTTAGATTACCCTAATCTATAGGTTAACCCCTAACCTAGAATGACTAAGGATAGATATTATCATTGGGTCAAAGTATTAGAAATATCTAAATCACCTTTTAGGATATTTTCCTAAAATTTCTCAAAATATCAAGACTTTGGCAACAAAGTCTATGCCTTAGCCTAGAAGTCTTGAACCCTTGAACCCACCACCTTGCCATGGTGTGGCCGGCCAAGCACACCCCCTTGCCCCTCTCTCCTATATAGTTAGCACTTAGAATCATTCCCATGGTTTCATGAAAAACCAATTCACAAGAAAAACCTAAAAACCCTTCCACTCTTTTGACCATAACTTTCCCATTTCTCAAGCTTTGAACCTCTAGTTTTCTCCATTAGGTCACCTACAATCTAAGGGAGCCTAGGGAAGTGTGCTACTCAAGTTTCACCAAGGAAGGACAAGTTGGGCTTTGAGGCTAATCACCCTCATTTAGTGAAAATTCAAGATCTTGCACACATAGAGGTAAATATATCCAAACCTAGTCTAATTCCTGTTTTTCTTTCATGAATGCATTCATATAGGGATAACAATACTGTGGGTAAAGTTTGGTAGGATTTAGGATTGATTTGGTGTCCGTATCGGACACGTATCCTATTTGAAATTTAATATATTTGTGTTCTGTCATAGTGTAAATTACTCACTGTTTTCCAAATCTTTTTGAACCAAAATCTAGCCTAGACCTAGCTAACCCTAACCCCTAGTGACTGAGCACGAGTTGTGTCCTTTTTCGTGTCCAAATCGGACACGAACTCACGGGAACTGCACTGCACTACACTGCACTGCACTGCACACTGTCACATTTTGTGTCCTGCTACCCGACACTAATAACTCACTGGACACGCCACGTGGACACGCCAAAATTGGCATAGAGCACGGGGCACTGACTGACAGGTCATCCCCAAAGTTTGGGATGACCTCGTGTCGTGTCAGACACGGAATCGTCCCCGCAAGGGACGTGCACTGCACTGTACAGCCGTGAAAACGGCTCTGACACGGGTCTCGTGTCCCATGTACACGAGTCGTGTACACGTGTCAGGGTGACACATGTGTAGAGGAACCTAGGGCGAACCCCAGGACACGAGCACGAGATGTGTCGTGTCCTGTGTTGCGTACACGAGACGCGTGCATCACTGCACGACGCGGTCTGAAACCACGTATTTCCCTCTCTGATACGCGTGTCGTGTCCCCTCTACACGACACGTGGACACAGTGCAGGGTGTTGGACACGTACCCTACCCCTAGGTGAACATTCGTGCACGTGCACGAGACACGAGAGTGTCTGTGTCGTGTCCTAGGGTGAGTTGCACGCGTGCACGATACTGTGTGTGCGTGTGTATCAGTTTTACCCGATTGGGTTTTGTGAGTCGTGGACACGTCGAAATGTGTCGTGGTGTCGTGTCAGGCCCCCTAGACACTAGAGGACACCTAGGGGCTCAGTTACCAACCCTTCGAATCGAGCCTTAGCTCGGTTTTGTATGAGAAATCAAGTTTACCTATATTTACCTAAACAGTCCAATTTTCCAGTTTTGTATTATTTTCCAGTTTTGTAAAGATGAATTTCAAACTCAATTTTGATATAAATTATACATTGTATTAGTGTATTTTAGTATGTATATGTGTAGTATATATGTATGTGTGAGTGTGGGTGAAATTTAGGGGTATTTGGTTGTGTGTAGGTGTAGTTATATGTATATACATATATATGTATATATGTATTCTGTTATGTGTGTGTTGGGGGTGTGGTTCCAGGTTCTGAAACCCCCCCCTGTCTGTGATTCACTGTCTCACTCTCTCTCTCTTTCCTCTCTCTATATAATGATTATATATATATATAAGTTTTGTTTATATATATATATATGTATATATATATATTATATGATATATATTTATTAGATATATACATAGTGTTATTTTATATATATATGTGTGTGGGTTGGGTATTATATAGTGTATTAAAAGTATATGGGTTTGTATTGATATTGGGTGGTGATAGATAGTGTGTACCTATATATATAGATATAGTATATATATATATTATATTATTATATATATATATATATATATATTATATATATATATTATAATTATAATATATGACTCCTAGTTATAGGTTTATATGAAAACCCCATCATTAGCCTATGGCCTAGGATTACTAGCCTATGGTTTGGGGCTAGCCATAATGACCTCAAACCCATTGTTGACCCTTGTTGACTGGAAGTTGACCAAAGTCAACCTTAGGTCAAGAGTGACCTAGTTAACCTAAAAATGACTAGGAATGACCTAAAAAACTAGTTTGACTAGTTTGACTAAAACCCTAACTAGTTGACTAGTGTTGACCTAGCTTTGACTAGATAATTGACCATTGTTGACCAAAGTCAACTATGGGTCAACCATGACCAAATTAACCTAGAAATGGCTTGGATGAACATAGAAGGACTTATTGACTAAGATTTGACTAAACCCTAGGCTATTAACTAGTTGGTTTAGGTTTGACCTATATATAAGCATATCATTGTGACTTAGGTTTTGTGGAAGACCTATGTAGATAAGATATGTATGGGGTTAAGTTAGATACTTAGAGTTGAGTCATGACTTGAGATTGGAATATGGGATTAGCTTGAATATAGGATTAAGGTTGGTATTATATATATATGTATTTATATGTGGTATACTTGTATAGGTATTGGTTATACCTTAACCTTGTGGTGTAGTACCTTAGATAGTCTAGATTGACCTAGCTTGACCATATTGACTAGTATTTGACTAGTCTGACCATTGATTGACTAAACCCTAGATAGTTTAACTAGTTTGACCCTATTTGACCTTGTTTGACTTAATTGACTTAGTTTGATTTCCTGTAACCTAGTATGACTTCCTGTGACCTAGTTGACTATTAGAGTTGACCAAGAGTTGACTTTTGACCAGTTTGACCTAGAATCATGTAGTATGCATTGTATACTTTATTTTTATCATTGTGGATACTTTGTGACTTGTATTACTCTGACTAGGAGCCAGACACCTCTCCTCAGACAGTATATCCTCTTCAGACATTCAGTTATCAGGCGAGTACATTCTCTGACCGTTTCATACTTGTTCAGGCTTTACTTCTCGCTCTAGATTACTTTACTTGTTGCTGTCACGTTGGTAACACGGATTGGTACTATATGGATCTTTACATGAGATGTTATCCCCCTCGGGAGCATCGGGTACTTCATGTTATGTGTGTTTCACTATCATCATGTACTCCCATGCTTCTATTATTCATGTGCACTCATGTGATCATGTACTCTCATGTTTACTGAGCCCTCATGTATACTATCATGTGCACCCTTTCATGGGCCCCATGTGATATCATGTATAACGTAACTTGTATAGATCCTTGTGTATTGATTGGGGAAACGGGGGAGTAGAAGTGGACATGTGAATAATTCCAAAGTAGTCATGTGCAAACTCAGTAGATCATGTATAAATTCTAGCCATTCACATGCCTATCTTGTACTCTACATCACTAGTCACTACAGTTCTCTATATACAGTAGATATTTCATTACAGCTATCTCTTTTACAGCGTACATTTCCTTTCAGCAGTTCATGTATCTTACTCTATTGCCTGTATCGTATTTCCTAACCTGATATGCACTGCGTGAGATGTATTGTGCTCGTTCCTGTCCTGATTGGACCTGTTGAAAATATTACAGAGGATGAGGATGAGGCCCTGGTGTCTACCTATTATGGAGCAGGACTAGATGATACTTATGTTGTGGACCCTCAGCAGGTTCCACCTACAGCTGAGGAGGATGTTCCAGTAGTCTAGACCAGTTTAGTCTAGGCAGTCTTTCTATATTTACATTTTGTCTCACATTCTGTGTTGTATTTTGATGTGGAGATGTATAGACTCTTAGACTTTTTGTATTATGAGTTGTCAGTTCTGGATATTGTGTTGTACTAGACACTTAGACTTATTCATCTATGATACTGTTCTCTTGAGTTACTATCTATCTATCTGTCTCTCATTCTTCTACCCTAGATGTGATTGAGATGTATATTGTTATGTCACCTCTATTCGGAGTATATACTGTACAGGTACTTTTATATTGTTAGATGATTGACCTAGGACAGCGTTCTACCGCCGATACTGCGGCGTAGGCTGGGCGTTGTTACGTTCTCGTACCCTGACAGTGGGTGCGGGTCGTGACACGTTTTTAGTGGTGGCCCATGCAGGTCGAGTTTATGTAGTGGTATTCGAACTAGAGTATCACTACAGCCTGCGATAGGATTGAGGAATAGGCTTAGAGAGAATGGATACTCAATCACTGCTAGGATACTTTGAGAGATTCCTGGGATGACCCTTGAGAATCTCATTGAAATTTCGATTTAACTCCTTTTCCCTCGATTGAATTTGATTTTGGAGGATTCACTGTAGAACTTTGAATCCTGGTATTAGTTGATGATTTTGAAATTTTTGTAGTTGTTGATTTTAATTTTTGTATTAGAATTATATCTTTTTTTTAGGGTACTCAATCACAATTATGAGAAAACTCTTATCTGTTTTTGCCATCTAATCCTCTTGCTAATTGCTTTTTATGAACTGTCCCTCTATTTTGCACTTGCTTAAACTCTTTCTACCAACTATGTGACTGTATCCCAAACCTGACTTACTCGACATTTCCTCAAATCAAGACTTTATTGAGACCTTCTAACCTTGACCCTTGATTGATCGAACCCTAACTATATTCTAGTAGCCTATCTATCCCTAGGACTGTGTTCCTAAATTATTTACTAGATTCCTGATTAATTTTATTCATGAGTTAATTTGATCTTCTTCAATTTTTGCATCAATTTGTCACGTCTCGAACTCCCACTTTCTATTCTAGATCCTTGGACGTCCTTTACCGTGACTTAGATATTCAAGTATAATACTAGCTGTTACCTCCCAACAAACTTCACATGTAAACCTAGACTAGCCACCTTCATGTAGGTATTCCATGTCCCACTAAAACCGTCTCCTTACTAATTTCCTTGACAGATTTTTGGTCAAATGGCTAAACCTAACCTCTACCATGATACTAAATATTTCTTATTATCAATTAGAGAGTTACCATGGCTCAAATCTTTCGACTGGCATGTGATGGTAGTTCTGATGAATCCTTAAATACTTAACCTTGTACCTTATCTGATTACTGACCCTTGGCTAAGAACTTGGACTATCTTCCTTTCTCATTAGCCTTATTTGTGCAATTAGCCTTTTTAAGCTTATCTATTTTCGAGCTTGGTCATGACATATTTTATTGGGTGGCCACCCACTAACTATTGTCTAATCAGAACCGGTACATGATGGTCTGATCAACCTATTGCACTTTGGTTCGCTTTTTCATGTATCAATCTACGTGGATGGACACAGTTAAACTTACCCTAGAATCTTATCCACAAGCCTCGACAATTCTCCTTGGAATTATTTTAATCGCCTATGAACCTCGTATTCGTATCCAGTTGAATAAATTTCATGACCTGGATCTTCATCATTGGATGCTCATGCTCATCTTAATTTTATTGATTTCCCATCTTGCCCAAATCTCTATTTTTTTTTTCCTGAAATTGATCAACTTAGATCGTGTCAAGACTAAAATCTATTTGTGATTGTTTGTACCTAAATTTTCAATTTTCTTTATGGAAGGATAACTTTAATGATTTCCAGTTACTTATTAATGACCTATTTCATATAGGATGTAGACGACCCTATAGCCTTGATGATTGTTGTTTCCTTACCTTCCCAATTACCTTAGATTGCTTGTACATTTTGATACCATAGGACAGTATTGATCTAGAATGACTAGTGCACCTAGATGAGACCACAGACTGTTCCATTTAACCTGTCCCCCTGGTACCACTATTGCATCACCATTGGTTCAATTTAGGCCATAGACCCTTCCCACTCTAACTTATGATCATCGTAGGTACATTACCGTGACTTTTAAATTTGGAGCACAAGACTAGTTGTTTTCTCAAAACTGATTCACACATGACCTAGACATGACATACTACACCCATGACCTTAGTGTCCCACTCAGGCATACCATTGTGTGCTTCATTGCTTAGTACGATCTTCTTGACCCGAGGGTCCATCCTGATTTACCCCACGGAGTTACTTTTGGCTTCGATTTGAATTCAGGACACCTTATGACCTGAAACTGCCAGCCAATTCTTGGACATGACCCAGTATAGGTTTACTACCCATATTTTGCTTGTTGACCTTGTATGTTGCCTAGGTAGTGGCTTCGTCCTTGATTGTTGGAGGTTTGACCTAGAAGGAGTACGACCATCTAAATTTCGAGGACGAAATTATTTTAAGGTGGGTAGACTTGTAACACCCTGTTTTCTAAAATTGGGGATTTTTGAAAATTTATTATTTCCTATTGTTTATTAATGGTATTTTAGTCATGGTATGATTTTCTGGTGATTTTAATTAAGTTAAACCATTTCTAAAGTCATGCTAAGTCATGACTTGTGACTTTGTTAGTAAACCTTAGTGTAAACCCTAGTTTCTCTAACCTAGAAGTTGCCATGACCATGAGAGCTTGACCATAGGCTTAGAATATCATTTTAGTGATTTTTAGCCATAGGGGTATTTTGGTAATTTTTAGGAATTTATTTGGAATTTAGTGGGATTAGTGAGATTTTACTATTCATGGACTTTTGATTAGTGACTTGATAATCCCTAACTTAGATTACCCTAATCTATAGGTTAACCCCTAACCTAGAATGACTAAGGATAGATATTATCATTGGGTCAAAGTATTAGAAATATCTAAATCACCTTTTAGGATATTTTCCTAAAATTTCTCAAAATATCAAGACTTTGGCAACAAAGTCTATGCCTTAGCCTAGAAGTCTTGAACCCTTGAACCCACCACCTTGCCATGGTGTGGCCGGCCAAGCACACCCCCTTGCCCCTCTCTCCTATATAGTTAGCACTTAGAATCATTCCCATGGTTTCATGAAAAACCAATTCACAAGAAAACCTAAAAACCCTTCCACTCTTTTGACCATAACTTTCCCATTTCTCAAGCTTTGAACCTCTAGTTTTCTCCATTAGGTCACCTACAATCTAAGGGAGCCTAGGGAAGTGTGCTACTCAAGTTTCACCAAGGAAGGACAAGTTGGGCTTTGAGGCTAATCACCCTCATTTGAAAATTCAAGATCTTGCACACATAGAGGTAAATATATCCAAACCTAGTCTAATTCCTGTTTTTCTTTCATGAATGCATTCATATAGGGATAACAATACTGTGGGTAAAGTTTGGTAGGATTTAGGATTGATTTGGTGTCCGTATCGGACACGTATCCTATTTGAAATTTAATATTTGTGTTCTGTCATAGTGTAAATTACTCACTGTTTTCCAAATCTTTTTGAACCAAAATCTAGCCTAGACCTAGCTAACCCTAACCCCTAGTGACTGAGCACGAGTTGTGTCCTTTTTCGTGTCCAAATCGGACACGAACTCACGGGAACTGCACTGCACTACACTGCACTGCACTGCACACGTCACATTTTGTGTCCTGCTACCCGACACTAATAACTCACTGGACACGCCACGTGGACACGCCAAAATTGGCATAGAGCACGGGGCACTGACTGACAGGTCATCCCCAAAGTTTGGGATGACCTCGTGTCGTGTCAGACACGGAATCGTCCCCGCAAGGGACGTGCACTGCACTGTACAGCCGTGAAAACGGCTCTGACACGGGTCTCGTGTCCCATGTACACGAGTCGTGTACACGTGTCAGGGTGACACAGTGTAGAGGAACCTAGGGCGAACCCCAGGACACGAGCACGAGATGTGTCGTGTCCTGTGTTGCGTACACGAGACGCGTGCATCACTGCACGACGCGGTCTGAAACCACGTATTTCCCTCTCTGATACGCGTGTCGTGTCCCCTCTACACGACACGTGGACACAGTGCAGGGTGTTGGACACGTACCCTACCCCTAGGTGAACATTCGTGCACGTGCACGAGACACGAGAGTGTCTGTGTCGTGTCCTAGGGTGAGTTGCACGCGTGCACGATACTGTGTGTGTGCGTGTGTATCAGTTTTACCCGATTGGGTTTTGTGAGTCGTGGACACGTCGAAATGTGTCGTGGTGTCGTGTCAGGCCCCCTAGACACTAGAGGACACCTAGGGGCTCAGTTACCAACCCTTCGAATCGAGCCTTAGCTCGGTTTTGTATGAGAAATCAAGTTTACCTATATTTACCTAAACAGTCCAATTTTCCAGTTTTGTATTATTTTCCAGTTTTGTAAAGATGAATTTCAAACTCAATTTTGATATAAATTATACATTGTATTAGTGTATTTTAGTATGTATATGTGTAGTATATATGTATGTGTGAGTGTGGGTGAAATTTAGGGGTATTTGGTTGTGTGTAGGTGTAGTTATATGTATATACATATATATGTATATATGTATTCTGTTATGTGTGTGTTGGGGGTGTGGTTCCAGGTTCTGAAACCCCCCCCTGTCTGTGATTCACTGTCTCACTCTCTCTCTCTTTCCTCTCTCTATATATATGATTATATATATATATAAGTTTGTTTATATATATATATTTATATATATATATATATGATATATAATTGTATTAGATATATACATAGTGTTATTTTATATATATATATGTGGGGTTGGGTATTATATAGTGTATTAAAATATATGGGTTTGTATTGATATTGGGTGGTGATAGATAGTGTTACCTATATTATATATAGTTATATATATATATATATATATATATATATATATGACTCCTAGTTATAGGTTTATATGAAAACCCCATCATTAGCCTATGGCCTAGGATTACTAGCCTATGGTTTGGGGCTAGCCATAATGACTCAAACCCATTGTTGACCCTTGTTGACTGGAAGTTGACCAAAGTCAACCTTAGGTCAAGAGTGACCTAGTTAACCTAAAAATGACTAGGAATGACCTAAAACAACTAGTTGACTAGTTTGACTAAAACCCTAACTAGTTGACTAGTGTTGACCTAGCTTTGACTAGATAATTGACCATTGTTGACCAAAGTCAACTATGGGTCAACCAACCAAATTAACCTAGAAATGGCTTGGATGAACATAGAAGGACTTATTGACTAAGATTTGACTAAACCCTAGGCTATTAACTAGTTGGTTTAGGTTTGACCTATATATAAGCATATCATTGTGACTTAGGTTTTGTGGAAGACCTATGTAGATAAGATATGTATGGGGTTAAGTTAGATACTTAGAGTTGAGTCATGACTTGAGATTGGAATATGGGATTAGCTTATAGGATTAAGGTTGGTATTATATATATATGTATTATATGTGGTATACTTGTATAGGTATTGGTTATACCTTAACCTTGTGGTGTAGTACCTTAGATAGTCTAGATTGACCTAGCTGACCATATTGACTAGTATTTGACTAGTCTGACCATTGATTGACTAAACCCTAGATAGTTTAACTAGTTTGACCCTATTTGACCTTGTTTGACTTAATTGACTTAGTTTGATTTCCTGTAACCTAGTATGACTTCCTGTGACCTAGTTGACTATTAGAGTTGACCAAGAGTTGACTTTTGACCAGTTTACCTAGAATCATGTAGTATGCATTGTATACTTTATTTTTATCATTGTGGATACTTTGTGACTTGTATTCTCTGACTAGGAGCCAGACACCTCTCCTCAGACAGTATATCCTCTTCAGACATTCAGTTATCAGGCGAGTACATTCTCTGACCGTTTCATACTTGTTCAGGCTTTACTTCTCGCTCTAGATTACTTTACTTGTTGCTGTCACGTTGGTAACACGGATTGGTACTATATGGATCTTACATGAGATGTTATCCCCCTCGGAGCATCGGGTACTTCATGTTATGTGGTTTCACTATCATCATGTACTCATCTTCTATTCATGTGCACTCATGTGATCATGTACTCTCATGTTTACTGAGCCCTCATGTATACTATCATGTGCACCCTTTCATGGGCCCCATGTGATATCATGTACAATACGTAACTTGTA
>JANAVB010026153.1:0-101076 GCA_029216955.1 Iris pallida | reverse complement strand
AATGTTTTAAGTTTGTATTTTACACTTTATTGAGTCTAGACATATGTAAACTGGGTCGTACTGAGCAATTTGAGACTTAACCTATACCCATACCTCAAATCAAAAGCTCCATAAAAATCCAAATAAGCCCATTTACCCATTGGATCAGTTCTGTGTTCTGGAGATAAAGTTCGGGCCGAACTCTGCCTCCACACAGAGTTCGGGCCGAACTCTGCCTCCTAAAATCCAGGACCCTAATTTTAGGGTTGGCTGGATGCAAGTTTCCAACGGCAATTTTTTGAATATTTGACCCAGAATTCTGGCCGAATTCTGCCTATCTGTTATCCTATAAATAGACCATGAATTCTCTCATTTTATTCATCCAATCTTCTCTTCTCTTCCTCTAAAGCCTTATACAAGCCATACCCTTCTCATCTACTAGCCACAAGCTCCCTAACCCTCAAAGTACTCAGTACTTTTTAGTTAGGAGTTTGTGCAAGAGTTTAAGAAGTCGCTTGGACAATTCCAAGCATCGCCACTGCGATCTCTGTAAGAAGTTGACGTGCTCTTCTGAAGAAAAGGCACGGGTGTAACTACTATTTCACAAATAGTGGATTTAATCCTGAGCTAGAGTTCTCAGGCCTGGACTAGTCCTCCACGGGGAAACCATGTTAAATCGGCTGTGTTTGCGTATGCTTCTCGCTCTTTACTATTTCCGCATTTACTCTGATTATTTACAGTTGGTGAAAGAGTTTAATTTTTAATTGGACATTATTGCCAAAAAACTCTATTCACCCCCTCTAGAGTTGTCTATTTGTTCTTCAATTGGTATCAGAGCTCTGTTCTCTCAACAAGGACTAATATCCTAGAGCTGATCCATAGCAACCACACAATCCATAATTTCCAATCACGGTGAAGGGCATTCCACTCATAGGCCTCCCCTATTTGATGGAACAAACTACACATATTGGAAAATAAGGATGAGCTTTATCTCAAGTCTCTAGACTTCGACCTGTGGACCATTTTTACCGATGGTTATAAAAAGCCCGCCAGGATAGTTGTCAATGGTGATCTTGTTGAGAAACCACATAACAATATTCTGACAAAGAAAAAAAAGGCGAGTCTAGACGCGAGAGCTGTTAATGCTTTATTCTGTACTATAGCCAGGAATGAGTTTAACAGGGTCTCAACATGCACCACCTCTCACGAAGTATGGAGAGTTCTAGAAGTGACGCATGAAGGAACCACTCAAGTCAAGGAGTCAAAATAAGTCGTCTCACTCAAGAATATGAGGCACTCAAGATGAAGCCAAATGAGATGATCACACAAATGTTCACAAGATTCTTCGACATTATCAACCCCCTGTCTTCTCTCGCAAGCAATATACAAATCACGAGAAGATCCGCAAGCTACTTAGGGGGCTACCAAAGATTTGAACCCTAAGGTGACAGCCATCATAAAAGAAAATGATCTCACGCTATGTCCATGGAGACTTTGATAGAAAAGCTGATGACTCATGAGCTTGACCTCAAAGACTTCGAAGACCTGCTCCTAAGCAAAGGAGATTGCACTTAAAGGTCACGACGAAGGGCTGATCCTGAAGAGACGGATGACGGCAACTCGGAAGGTGATGATCAAGCTCTCCTTGTCCGCAACTTCAAGAAATTCCTTCGCTTCAATCGAAGAAAGAAGGAACCGCAAGAAGATGACGAAGAAGATCCAATATGCTACGGTTGCTAAGAAGACTGGACACGTCCAAAAAGACTATCCATTAGCAAGAAGAGCAACCAATATGAGAAACCATACATGAAGGCTTCCTTAAGAAAATATGCCAACACAAGTATTTGGCATGAAGCGAAGCTAGTGACTCCAAAAAAGAAAAGGACTCTCCTCAAGACACCGCCAATGTTTGCCTAATGGCTACATCCGACAAGGTAACTAGAGAAACTCTTGATGATTTCACTTTTGACGAACTTGGTGATGCATTCAATGATTACTCAATTACCACAAGAAAGTCATAGTAAATATAAACACGCCAAGGAGAAGTTATGAAGTTGAGATTCAAAGACTCTCTTCATTGCTTGATAATATTAGAGACACTTCACCGACGGAAGTCACAAATGAGATGTCTAGCTTAAATTAAGCCTATGATGCCGAAGCACGTATTGAAAGCAAACACAAGAGATCACAGCACTCAACACTGAGATTGCTGAAGAAAAGAATAGACACAAATCTCTATCACTAAGATTTATGGTTTGAATACTAAGATCAATGAACTGCAGGCTGTCTCTAAGAAATTAGAGACTATTGGGAAACAGGTTGCTCAACCTCAAACCCAATCACATGACACACAAAGCATGACACTACTCATACTAGTCAACCACGTCATCCACCTGCAGCACATAATCATGCTTACATGTATACCCACTTTTATAAAGCCACAAACCACATGCACGTAGAAATAATTCTCATATGACACATAATCACCATGCTACACATAGATACAATCATCACTATGTTGCACATAAAAAATCACCATCATACTGCTTAAGGATATAAACATCATCCAGCACCACATATAGTCATCATCATGCTACTCCACACTTTACCATGCTACATATAGACATCATCATCATGCTACTCCACACCACTCTACATATAGACATCATCACCATGCTACTCCATACCACTCTACATATAGACATCATCACCATGCTACTCCAACCACTCTACATATAGACATCATCAACATGCTCCTAACATAAATAGGAATGCTATTTGTACTTATTGTAGATTATATGGACACATCTTACCACAATATAGAGTTAGGAGATTAGTAGATAGAAACGTATATGCATGGTTGTCGAAAACTAACTTTTCAGGACCCTCAAGAACTTGGGTACCAAAGGTCACATCTACTCTTGATATAGGTGGACCTTCCCTCCTCAACTAAGAGTAAGTGGATTCTCGATAGTGGATGCTCGTGACATATGACGGGAGACACAAATCTTTTCGCATCACTATCGATGAAGAGAGAAGGATATGCATCTTTCTGTAATAACCTAAAAGGGTATATTATAGGTAATGGTACTATTGGTTATCCTCCTTCTCCTATAATAAAGGATATCTACCTAATGACCAAGTTAAAGCATAACCTGCTCAGCATAAGTCATCTTGCTGATCATGGATATGATATTAACTTTGGACAATCTAAATGCTATATTTATGATAGGTCAACAGGAGACATCATTTTTGAAGGGATAAGAGAGGATAACATTTATATTTTCTATCTATCTAGAGATACTAACAGTGCAGAAAGATGTCTCTATGCTCACAAGGATAAAAGATTACTATGGCACCAGTGTCTTGGTCATGCCAATATAGATACTATGTCCAGGCTATCGACTAAGAAGCTAGTTAGAGGCTTGCCCAACATCACATTCAAAAGGACACGGTATGTGCCGAATGTGAGTTAAATAAGGAAACCAATTCTTATTTCATTCCATAAACTCTGTAAGTACTACTAGACCTTTGCAATTACTTTATATGGATTTATTTGGCCCTAGTAGAGTAGCCAGTCTTGGTGGAAAACTCTACGCTTTTGTTATAGTAGATGACTTTTCTAGATTTACTTGGGTTTTCTTTCTTACAAACAAAAGTGATGTCATTTCAGTTTTCAAAATTTTTGCTAAAAAGGTTCAAAACGAAAAAGGCTACATGATCACTCGAATCTGAAGTGATCATGGAGGCAAATTCGAAAATACTGATTTTGAAAAGTTTTGTGATTTAAATGGTTTTGATCATGAATTTTCGTGTCCAAGAACTCCTCAACAAAATGGTGTTGTGGAGTGGAAGAATAGGACTCTTGGCAATATGGCTAGAGTCATGCTGAATAAATTTTTACTTTCGAAATATTTTTGGGCTGAAGCTGTTAGTACAGCGTGCCATATTTTAAATAGGGTACTTATTCGTCCTATTACGAAGAAAACATCCTATGAGCTTTGGTTTGGAAGAACTCCAAATATTTCATATTTTAAAGTTTTGGTTGTCGATGTTTTATCCTTAACACCAAAGACAACTTAGGCAAATTTGATGCCAAAGATGACGATGGAATTTTTCTTGGCTATGCTGCCAAGAGCAAGGGATATAGAGTATTCAACAAACGCTCATTAATTATGGAAGAGTCTACCAATGTGACTTTTGATAAGGATAACAGTGCAGCAACTACTCTTGATGATGATGTTGAGCCATCAACTTCTGCTCCAATGAATACCACCACTGAAACCAATTCTCTGGAGGGCTTGCCAAAGAATTCTCTTTCAAGCCGTCATATCCAGAAAATCTGGTTATAGGTGAGGTTTCACGCAGAGTAAGTACTAGATCATCATTAAGACTCTATTGCTAGTACTGCCTTCATTTCACAAATTGAGCCGAAAAACATTGTAGAAGATTTTAATGATGAATTTTGGATTTCTGCCATGCAAGAAGAACTAAACTAATTCGAGAGGAGCCAAGTTTGGGAACTTGTTCCTAGGCGGTAAATCACTCGATTATTGGTACTAAATGGGTTTTTTGAAACTAAGTATATGAAGATGGTTCATTTACACGCAACAAAGCTCGTCTAGTAGCTCAAGGATACAACCAAGAGGAAGGTATCGACTACGATGAGACGTATGCTCCTGTTACGACATTGGAATCCATTCGAATGCTTTGCACATTTGCTAACTTTTAAAATTTCAAATTGTTTCAAATGGATGTTAAAAGTGCTTTCTTGAATGGATTTATTAAGGAGGAAGTTTTTGTAAAACAACCACCTGGTTTTGAAAATCACAAATTTCCCGACCATGTTTTCAAACTCAAGAAAGCGCTATATGGCCTCAAACAAGCCCCTAGAGCTTGGTATGAACGGCTAAGCAATTTCTTGCTTGAAAAAGGTTTTTCAAAAGGGAAAGTTGACACTACACTTTTTATAAAATCTTTCAAAGATACTATTCTCTTAGTGCAAATTTATGTTGATGATATTATATTTGGTTCTACTGATGAAACTCTCTGTTAAGATTTTGCCAAGTGTATGCAGACTGAGTTTGAGATGAGCATGATGGGGGAGCTCAATTACTTTCTTAGACAGCAAGTCAAACAAACATCAAATGGAACTTTCATCTGTCAGTCGTAGTATACAAAGAACATGCTGAAAAATTTGACCTTTACAACGTCAAACAAATCAGCACTCCAATGGCTACTACAACTAAACTAGAACCAGATGAAAGCGACAAACCTGTAGATCAACGTAAGTATCGAGGTATGATAGGCAGTCTACTATATTTAACTGCTAGTCACCCTGATATTATGTTTAAAGTTTGTCTGTGTGCTAGATATCAAGCTAATCCTAAGGAGTCACACATGTCTGCCGTTAAGCGTATCTTTCGATACCTTAAGGGTACGGTTACAGTGGGCCTATGGTATCCCAAATCTATATCATTTGACCTGATTGGTTACTCTGATACTGATTTCGTCAGATGCAAGTCGACCGTAAAAGTACGAGCGACACGTGTCATTTATTAGGAAAGGCTCTAGTCTCTTGGTTTAGCAAGAAACAGAATTCTGTCGCACTATCCACAATAGAAGTTGAATATATCGCAGTTGGTCGTTGTTGTGCACAAATTCTGTGGATGAAGCAAACCCTTGAAGACTAACTTATCTTTTATGCACATTCCTATATTTTTGACAATACTAGTACTATAAATCTCACTAAGAACCCCATATGTCACTCAAGCATAAAGCACATTGAAATACGTCACCACTTTTTGTATGATCACCAGCAAAATGGCACTATTAACTTAGAATTCATTGACACTGATCATCAGCTAGCAGATTTCTTTACAAAATTACTATCCAAAGAGCGTTTCAACTTTTTTTGTCGTGACCTATGAATTTTGGATGAAGCTGTTATTCATTAAAGTAACCTGCGTAAATATCGATTATGTCTTAATTCTTTATGATGAAATTGCTATGGGTGCAAGCCGAAAGGGTCCTTCTGACAACGCGTAAAAGTCTAGGCGACACGGTGCACTAGTCCTCAGGACTACCGCTAGCTGGGATCCGGCCCCTACAGCTACCCCATGGCAGCTTCAAAATATAGAATTGTGGAATAATTCCTTGTTTATTACATGGTATACTTTTATTTATCACATGCTAAAATTCAAAATTTCAAACTTTACTTTGATTCAGCGTTGACTTTTTGCTATTCTGTACTTGGTTTTCTCATTTTGTATATGCATCTACTCATTATCGTATTCCTTTTAGTCTCTCTTATTTGATCAAACTTTTTTTAGCCTGATTTCTGTTCTGGCTACAGAAACCAAAATTCGGGCCGAACTCTGCTTTACCCAGAGTTCGGGCAGAATTCGGTCTGGCCGTTCCAGAACCGAAAGCAGGCTCAGCCGCTGATCAAAATATGATCCAATGGTCCAAAATTGCTTCGACCATTCGAACCCTTACACCAAAAACCGGGTTCTCCTCTTCTCTCTCTCCATTGCCACCTTCTAAACTTCTCCAAACTACTTTTCTTTAAACCCTAACCCTAGTTCTTCCATCCTAGTGTATCTTTTTCTCAAAATTCAAAGAGAAGGATTCTCTCACCATTCTCTTTCATCTTTCATCAACAAATTGAGGTATATTTTCACACTTCTCTCCATCTAAATTTTCTTAATTTTCTTCATTATTTCATGCCTCCCAAGTTGTTCAATAGAGGGAAGAGACTTCGAACCGAGGGTGCATCCTCTTCGAATGCTCCTTCTCGTGTTGACAACCTAATCAACAACCACTACTAAAATAACCCTATTTAGCGACGTCAAAAGATGTCGCTAAATAAGGAAAATCCGTCGCTAAAATCTATTTGCGACGTATTTAGCACGAAAATTGTATATCGTGTATAGGCATGTCGCAGATGACAATTTCGTCGCAGAACGTCGCTGTTTGCGACGTCATGTTTAGTGTACGTACCGTCGTCACGTTTAGTGTACGTACCGTTGTCACGTTTAGTGTACGTACTGTCGTCACATTTAGTGTACGTACCGTCGTCACGTTTGGTGTACAATTTGTCGTAGAATATCGCGTATAGGCATCTCACTGTTTGCGTACGTACCATCGCTGTACATCGCAGAACGTTGCAATACGTCGCAGATATAATAAAAAAATTTAAAAAAATATAATTGGTATTTTTGTTATGATGTGTGTCTGTGTTTACAGTGTGTGTGAAGTACAGTGTTCGAACCATCGACAGTTTCGCTTACTGTTCTATGTTTTATCTTGGATAGAAAGAGCAACAGTTCAGGGTGCACTTTTCAGAGCTTCCTCTTCACGTCCTTCACCTTCTCGGGATCCTTTACGACGTCCCGAGAAAGTGAAGGACGTGAAAATGAAGCTCTCAGAAGTACACCCTGAACTATTGCTCTTTCATCCAAGATAAAACATACAACAGTAATCGAAACTGTCGATGGTTCCGAACACTGCATTTTACATTCACTGTAAACACAGACACATATCATCACAAAAATACACATTATATTTTTTAAAATTTTGGTAGCACCTCATTTGTATATCAGATCATCGCTTATAACCCAGCGTAGGTATATTTGTTATCCCCGTCGCAGATATCACAAAGTAATATCATAATAAAATATGAGGCAGTGCAAAGTAAATATCATAGACATGCTCCTGGGTGAGCTGCACCGTAGGGACAGTAGGAGGCAGTGCAATGTCTGGAGTCGGCACCGTCGATGGACCGGGAGGACGTATCTGCTGCAGCTCTCGCACTCGCTCACCATAAACAGCAAGGGTACTCGCCACCCTCTCAGTACTCGCCTCAAGCGAAGCCGAAACCTGAGTGAGTGAGGCAGACATGCTCCTCTGCGATCCCTCCAGCTCGACCTGTCTACGCTCTGTACGCTGCGTAGACTCGTAGAGTGTGTGCAAGCTGGCAGCTGTAGCCTGATGCAGACTCATCAGCTCCTGTATACTACGCTCGACCGCATCAAATCGTCCTGATGATCGGAGGGTCAGATCGTCGCTCGACCGTATCAGAAATCTGCTGCTGATATATTAAGGTCTTTGACAAGATGACATGTTGCGAAAAGATATCCTTATATAGTTCTCCTACGAATTTTCTTTAACATTACGTAGGAGAACTATAAGGATATATCTGTTCACAACATGTCACCTCCTCAAAGACCCTTAATGTGACAACCATGTCACCCTCTCATATTCCTGCAACTAAAAGGCAAAACCATGGTATATACATGGTTTAAAGTATCGGCCGATACCGATCCGATACGACCGATACCGATACGGTTTGGCATGTTCCGATCCGATACCGACCGATACCAAATATTGACCAATATCGACATTGGGGGTCTTTGTTCTGGTCAATTCGGCAAAACCAATCGGTAAGGGTGACTACTATTTCATATAATTTCAAAAATACTAAGAAATGCTGAAATACTTAAAATTATGCCTAAATGTATAAAATATGTTTTTAAATGTAAATAATTTATTAATAATTATTTGTTTTTCGATACCAAAGTCCGATACTCCGATACGATACCGCCGATACTACCGATATCGCCAAGACCACTACTCATAGGAATAGTCCGATACCGATTCCGATACGATATTGTGAACCTTGGGTATATATCGTCAACATTTCAGATTCATAAAATGAATTTCAAATGGATTTTTGATTGTATATATGTGTATTTGTGTGTATATACATTGTATACATATATATTTATATATGTATTTGTGTATGTAAGTGTGTGAGTATATATACATGTATATATGTGTAACACCCTATTTTCTAAAATTGGGATATTTTTGAAAATTTATTATTTTTATTATTTAATTAATGGTGTTTTAGTCATGATATGATTATGGTGATTTCTAGTGTAATTAAAACCATTTCCTAAGTCATGACTTATGACTTTGTGACTTACTAGCAAACCTTAGTGTAAACCCTAGTTATTCCTTAAACTAGGAGTTGCCATGACCATGTGAGCCTAGCCATAGGCTTAGAACATCAAATTAGTGATTTTAGCCTAAAAGGGTATTTTGGTAATTTATTAGATTTTTATTTGGAATTATGTGTTTTTAATATTTAATTGTTGTTAAGTACCATGATTGCTCCTAACCTAGTTTACCCTAATCTAGAGATTATTACTAACCTAGAATGCTAAGGGGATAGATATTACTTTTAGTCAATGGGTGGAAATATCTTAGATTACTTTATTAGATATTTTCCATGAAATCCTCAAAGTATCTCAACCTTGGCACCAAAGTCTTGCCTTCACCATGAAGGAAAGGGCAAGGACACCTCCCCCTTGCCATGGCCGGCCAAGGACACCCCTAGAAGCCACACCATTCTATATAACCTCATCAAATCATTCATGAACATTTTATGAATTTTAATCCTACAAAATCCTATTTCCTTCAAACTACACAACTTGATCATTTTTGATCCAAATCACCTCTAGTCTTTTGCATTGGGACCCTACAACATCAAGGGTGCTAAAGGAGGCTAGCAATCCAGATTTCATGAGCTTTGGACATCACCAAGTGGAAGGAAGCACACCCCCTCTTTATTATTTTCTCTTAAAATTGCACAAATAGGTAAATACTCATAAACCTTGCTAATATTCTATTTTTTCTTCATAAATGCATGCATATAGGTCTACCCTAACTGTGGGTCAAGTTTGGTAAAATTTAGGGTTGGTTTGGTGTCCGTATCGGACACGTATCCTAGGCTATTAAACCTTGTTTGATGAAATGCCACAAAGGATTGGATTTTGTTATTTTGGAAAACTAATTACATTTCCTTGTAGCCCTAGGCTAGTAGATTATATACCTAGTTGACTGAGCACAATTTGGATTCTTTTTCGTGTCCAAATTGGACACGAACTCGCGGTTTTGTACTGCACACTGTCACAGAGAATCCCCTGCTACTCGACACCTAGTGCGGACACTGTAGGACACATGGACACGTAAAAATTAACACAGAGGAGGGGCAACCTCTGAATGCGCGTATCAGTTACATTTTTCACGACTGATACGGTCTTCGTATCGTGTCCTGGAGTGTCGTGGACACGTATCAGGGTGTGGGTCGTATAGCCCTATATGTGGGCTACACGTGTGCATGACCACGAGACGTGTCGTGTCTCGTGGTGTGTCCACGAGAGTGTGGAACACGTGTACGACGTGTGTATGTGTGTGCGTATCTTAGTTTACCCGATTTGGGTTTTGAGAGTTTAGACACATCAAATTGTGTCGTGGTGTCGTGTCAGGCACCTAGGACACTAGAGGACACTTGGGGCATCACTTACCAACCCTTGGGTTCGAACCTTAGTTGGGTTTTGGACACGAAATTGGGTTTACCCAGTTTACCTATGCACAGTCCATATTTCCAGATTTGGGATATTTTTCCAGTTTTTAAAATCGAATTTCAAAACGAATTTTGATGTTATTTCTTAATATATATCTGTGTATATAGGGTATATACATAGTATATGTATTTGTGTGTGTGTAGGTGGAATTGAGGGGTATATGCATGTGTGTGCATGTGTATATACATATATGTATATATATGGGGTGTGTGTGTTTTTTCTGTGTGGTGTGTGTGAGTTTCTGGTTCCAGAAAACTGGAACACACCCCTCCACTGTTCAGTTCACTCTCTCTCTCACTCTATTCACTAATCTCTCTCTCTACTCTCTCTAGTATATATAATAAATATATATTATATTATATATATTATATAATATATATATATATATATATATATATATATATATATATATATATATCTAAGGTTATATATATATATGTGTGATATAATATAATATATTATATATATATATATATATATATATAATATATATATATATATTATTTTATATATATATATATATATATATTATATATATATAATATATATATATATAATATTATATATATATATCTATATTATTGTATAGAGATAGATACCTAAGTTACTAGCCTATGGCCTAAGTTACTAGCCTATGGCATTAGGGGCTAACCCCAATTGACCTAATGACTTAACACTAACAGTTGACCCTTGTTGACTAAGGGTTGACCAAAGTCAACCTTAGGTCAAATTTGACCTAGTTAACCTAGATTGACTAGGATTGACCTAAAATGATTAGTTTAACTTGTTTGACTAAAACCCTAACTAGTTTGACTATGGTTGACCTAACTTTGACTAGTTTAACTTTAAGAGTTGACCAGAGTTGACTTTTGACCAGATTGACCTAGAATCATGTAGTATGCATACTGAACTTCATTTTTACTATTTAGAATACATTGTGACTTGTGTTGCTCTGATCAGGAGCCAGACACCTCTCCTCAGACAGCATATTCTCTACAGACATTCATACAGCAGGCGAGTACATTCTCTGACCATTTCATACTTGTTCAGGCTTTACTTTCTTGCTCTAGATTACTTTACTTGATGCTGTCATGTTGGTAACACGGATTGGTACTATATGGATCTTTACATGAGATGTTATCCCCCTCGGGAGCATCGGATACTTCATGTTACGTGTGTTTCACTTTCATCATGTACTCCTATGCTTCCATCATGCATGTGCACTCATGTGAATACTCATGTTCATTGAGCCCTCATGTATATCTTCACGTATACTCATTTATGAGCCTCAAGTGAAGTAATCATGTATAATAACGTAACTTGTCTAGATCCTTGTGTATTGATTGGGGAAACGGAGAGTAGAAGTAGACATGTGAATAATTCCAAGTAGTGTAATCATGTACAACCTGTAGTATAATCATGTATAAATTCTAGCCATTCACATGCCTATCTTGTACTCTACTTCACTAGTCACTTACAGTTCTCTATATATACAGTAGATATTTCCTTTACAGCTATCTCTTTTACAGCGTATATTTCCTTTCAGTACTTCCTGTATTTTACTCTATTGCCTGTATAGTATTTCCTAACCTGATATGAACTGTGTGAGATGTATTGTGCTCGTTCCTGTCCTGACTAGACCTGTTGAAATATTACAGAGGATGAGGATGAGGCATGGGTGACTACAAATTATGGAGCAAGACTAGATGATACTTGTGTTGAGGACCCTCAGCAGGATCCACCTGCAGCTGAGGATGTTGCTCCAGTAGTCTAGACCAGTTTAGTCTAGACAGTCTTTTCCCCTTGTATTTTGTCTCACATTCTGAGTTGTATTTTGAGATGTGGAGATGTATAGACTTATTGTATTATGAGTTGGCATTTCTGGATGTTATGTATCATAGACACTTAGACTTATTTCATCTATGCTACTGTTCTCTTGAGTTACTATCTATCTATCTGTCTTTATTCTTCTACCTTAGATGTGATTGAGACTGTATATTGTGATGTCACCTCCATTCGGAGAGTATAAACTGTACAGGTACCTTTATATTGTTAGATGATTGACCTAGGACAGCGTTCTACCGCCGACACTGCGGCGTAGGCTGGACGTACCCACGTCTCGTGCTCTTACTCTAGGGTGCGGGTCGTGACACATTTTTAGTGGTGGCCCATGCAGGTCGTGTTTATGTGGTGGTATTCGAACTAGAGTATCGCCACAGCCTGCAGTAGGAAATAGGATGTAGTTTCAAGGTACTCAATCACATTAGGAAAAACTCTTATCTAAATCTCTGCTATCTATATTCTTGCTGATATTATTTTCTTTTGAAATAAACTGTCCCCTTTGACTATATCGTTTCTTCTCCGTATTGATTTTTCTGTTGATCTGTCTTCAGGATGGTGGAGACACGATCGCAGCGTCTCGGTCCAGGTGACACCACTGAGAGGTCTGCCACCTTTGTCCAGCTCACCAGGACCCGGGGACCACAGCTCCCCATACTCCAGCTTATGTGGAGCTTCTGCCACATTTGGGGGTACACCTCTACTTATTCGGGGGACCATCCCAGCTACCCCAGACATGCCTCCGCCGCAGTTTCGTCAGCCACAGTTTCAGCAGCACCAGCCGCAGTTTCAGCCGCCGATGCCATCTGGATTAGTGGATGCTGCACAGATGTTTTCATACTTCCAGCATTTCCTAGAGACACAGCAGGCCCAGCAGCAGCGTCAGACAGTGGAGTTTACCAGGGGCATAGATGAGGCCCATCAGCTGGCTAGAGCGACGGTGGAGAGGTTGGTTGTCTAGCCACAGGAAGGATTGGGACAGCCACGATAGTAGAGGATTCTGGGCATTCAGGACTTCAAGAAGATGAACCCCAGGGACTTCTTGGGGACAGAGGGGATTCTTTATGCTGATGACTGGATTGAGCACATTGAGGAGATCTTTCGACTGGCGGAGATACCAGCCGGACTCCAGATAGAGGCAAGCAGCCAGCCAGATGCAGCATCTTGCCCGTACCTGGTATCAGACGGACCCGAGAGTAGGCACTCCAGGGCAGACATGGAGAGCTTTCAAGGAGCTCTTCAAGAGGAAGTTTTTTCCCGGATCAGGCAGTCGGTGCTTTGGAGACCCAGTTCGAGAACCTGGTTCAGGAGAACTAGACTGTAGAGGAGTATTCCGGTGAGTTTTGTCGGTTGAGCAGATTTGTGGAGGGCCTTAGCGAGACAGCGAAGGCGAGGAGGTTCAGGAAGGGCTTGGTCAAGGAGGTCAAGTCCTTGACCAAGAGTGACAGAAATGCCACTTTTGAGGAGATTCTGGCAGGAGCGATGGCGGCTGAGGATGATCTTGAGCTGAAGCTCAAGAGAGGGCCGCGACACCAGGGAGCTGACAGCAGTGGAGGACAGGCCAAGAGGCCTCATTTTTAGCACCAGCAGCAGAGGCCATTCCAGCAGCAGAGATCGTTCCAGCAGGTGCAGCAGCAGCCGAGACACCAGCAGCAGGCACCCAGGCAGCAGGTCGTCAGTTGCACTTTCTGCAAGAAGCAGGGTCATGGGTGGAATGACTGGAGAAAGAGGCTTGGCATGTGTCCACTATGTGGTTCCGGAGACCACCAGCTGAGAGAGTGTTCCATGTCTTCGGGACGACCAGTTCAGGAGGGCGGAGCCAAGGCTCCGACAGGGCAGCAGAAGGGACCTTTGCCGACTCAGCAGCAGAGGTTCGCCCAGCACCAGCATCAGGCCAGGGGTGGATAGCAGGGACGAGCCTACGCCATGGCAGCAGAGGATGCTGAGGTTACTGGAGAGCTGATAGCAGGTTCTATTCTTCTCGACTCTATTCCAGCTTTTGCATTGTTCGATTCTGGGGCTTCCCATAGCTTTGTATCAGTATCTTTTACGATTCGACATCATGTTATATCTGAATCGTTGCCTAGGACTTGCAAGATCACGACCGGGGGTGGCATTATCCTCGTTCGTGATGTTTACAAGGGACGGAGAGTAGTTTTGGAAGGCCGAGAGTTGGATGTGTGTTTGCTCGTAATGCCACTACCGAACTACGATATTGTGCTCGGTATGGATTAGTTGAGCAGGCACCACGCCAGCATAGATTGCCGCGGGGGTAGAGTTCTGTTCAGAGCGCCAGGAGAGCCAGAGTTTGTATATTCCCGATGGCAGGCAGAGCAGACTGGCAGAATTTTCAGTAGAGCTTCAGTTGAGGAGCAGCCAGCTCCACATCCATTGATAGCTGAGTTCATAGACGTATTTTCAGAGGAGTTGCCTGGGCTTCCACCAGACAGAGACGTTGAGTTCTCGATAGACTTGGTTCCAAGTGCTGAACCGATTTCTCAGCATGTCTATCGAGTGAACAACAGCGAGTTGGTGGAAATGAAGAAGCAGGTGGATGAGTTGCAGGATAAGGGCTTCATCCGCTCTAGTTCTTCACCATGGGGTGCACCGGTACTCTTTGTACCGAAGAAGGATGGGTCGGTACGGATGTGTATCGACTACAGGACACTCAACAGTCTGACGATCAAGAACAGATATCCACTGCCACGGATCGACGATCTCTTCGATCAGTTGAGCGGAGCTCGGGTATTCTCGAAGATCGATCTGAGGTCAAGCTACCACCAGGTGAAGGTGAAGAGGAAGGATATTTCGAAGACGGCGTTCAGGACGCGGTACGGCCAGTTCGAGTTTATGGTGATGCCGTTTGGGTTGACTAATGCCCCGGTGGTGTTCATGAACTTGATGAATAAGGTGTTCCACCAGTACTTAGATAAGTTCGTGGTGGTGTTCATCGACGACATCCTGGTGTACTCGAAGACAGAGGAGGAGCATGAGGAGCACTTGAGAGTGGTCCTGGAGACTCTCAGGCAGGAGTAGCTTTACGGCAAGCTCTCGAAGTGCGAGTTCTTCCTAGACAGAGTTGACTTCCTGGGTCATGTGGTGATTGGAGATGGGATCTCAGTCGACCCAAGGAAGATATCAGCAGTTGAGGCTTGGACAGCACCGACGTCAGTGACAGAGATCAGGAGCTTCCTAGGATTGGCAGACTACTACAGGAGGTTCGTCCAGGATTTCTTCCAAGTTGCAGAGCCGTTGTCTAGGCTGACCCAGAAGGACGCAGAGTTTCTCTGGTCAGAGGAGTGTCAGGCCGCTTTCGATGAGTTGAAGAAGCGGTTGATGACAGCCCCGATTCTGACATTGCCATCAGGATCAGGCGGGTTCACTATCTACAGTGACGCCTCGGGGAAGGGTTTGGGTTGTGTCTTGTAGCAGCATGGGAAGGTGATTGTCTATGCTTCCAGGCAGTTACGTCCCCATGAGAAGAACTACCCTACCCATGATTTGGAGTTGGCGGCAGTTATCTTTGCTCTGAAGCTGTGGAAACACTATTTGTATGGAGAGTGCGTGGAGATATTTACAGACCATAAGAGCTTGAAATACGTGTTTACGTAGAAGGAGCTGAACATGAGATAGCATAGATGGCTGGAGCTGATAAAGGACTTTGATATTCTGCTGCAGTATCACCCAGGGAAGGCCAACGTAGTTGCCGATGCGTTGAGCAGATATCCGTCAGCTATGTGTTTGACGATGGATCGTCACTTGTTAGCGGACTTGGAGAGCCTTGGGATCGAGGTGGTTATGCCGGGAGTGCAGATACAGATGTGGGGCCTCCAGATTCAGTCGGACTTGATTGATAGGATCAAGTCGGCTCAGTTCGATGACATTTCTCTACGATGTATCAGGGAGCAGGTCAGCGCAGGATTTACGGACGATGAGTTCACTCTTGCAGGGGATGGCGTATTGAGGCACGGTTCCAGACTGTGTGTGCCCAGTGGAGACTTTCGAGAGCAGGTTATGCAGGAGGCCCACCTATTGACACAAAGTCACAGTCAACCAGATATTGATAACATTGACTAAATAATATTTGTAATAATTCAATACGACACACGACGTCTACATAAAGCTCAAGTCAGACGACAGCTCAGTCTCAGTTTCTCAGTTATTTGAGTCTATATTTTACACTTTTGTTGAGTCTAGACTAATGTAAACTGTATCAGGCTGAGCTCTTGAGATTTGACCTGTAGCCTACCCAATAATCCTCAAACTCTACCATCCAGAAAAATACCCACTGGCCACTTAGACCAGCTCTGTGCTCTGGAGACAGAGTTCGGGCCGAACTCTGTCCCCTAGAAATTAGCATCCCTAATTTTAGGGTTAGCTGGTTGCTAGTTGTCGAATGGCCAATATTTGAAATTTCCTACCCGAATTCTGGCCGAATTCTGCCTACAAAACACTATAAATAGGCCATGAATTCTCTCATTTCAAATCATCCAATCTTCTCTTCTCTTCTCTCTTATAGCTCAAATAAGCCATACCCTTCCCATCTACTAGCCACAAGCCTCCTAAGTCTCGAGTGCTCAGCATCTCTCAGTTAGGATTCTTGTGCAAGAGTTGAAGAAGTCGCTTGGACAATTCCAAGCAAATCGCCACCGCGATCCTCTGTAAGAAGTTGACATGCTCTTCTGAAGTAAAGGCACGGGTTGTAAACTACTATTTCACAAATAGTGGATTTAATCCTGAGCTAGAGTTCTCAGGCCTGGACTAGTCCTCCACGAGGGAAACCAGGTTAAAATCGTTGTGTTTGCGTATGCTTTCTTGCTCTTCATTTACTTTCCGTATTTTACTCTGATTATTTATTATTCGTGAAAGAGTTAATTTTTAATTGGTTATTTTCGATATAAACTCTATTCACCCCCCTCTAGAGTTGCCATCTGTTCTTCACCACCGTTCTCAGTGCTCAATACATCCGGGAGCCAACAAGATGTATAGGGATCTGAGAGAGCATGTATAGTGGAGTGGGATAAAGTGTGAGGTAGCATACTTCGTAGCCAGGTGTTTGATCTGTCAGCAGGTCAAGGCAGAGAGGCAGAGGCCATGGGGACTGTTACAGCCATTACCCATTCCGGAGTGGAAGTGGAGCACATTACGATGGACTTTGTTTCGGGATTGCCGCGTACTCCAGGAGGAAAGGACGCAATTTGGGTCATCGTCGACAGGTTGACCAAATCGGCCCACTTCTTGCCATTCAAAGTGGGTTTGTCTACCGAGAAGCTACCCGAGATTTATATGAGGCAGATAGTCAGACTTCATGGAGTTCCAGTGAGCATTGTATCGGACTGGGACAGCCGTTTTACTTCACATTTTTGGAGGAGCTTGCATATTAGCTTGGGCACTCAGCTCAAGTTTAGTACTGCATACCACCCTCAGACAGACGGACAGTCAGAGCGAACCATTCAGACACTGGAGGATATGTTACGAACTTGTGTCCTGGACTTTGGAGGATCTTGGGAGAGTTACCTGTACTTAGTAGAGTTTGCATACAACAACAGCTTTCAGACCAGCATTGAGATGTCCCCTTTCGAGGCACTGTACGGGCATAGATTCGTACACCCTTGTCTTGGGATGATGTTGGGGAGCGAGTTTTATTGGGGCCTGAGGATGGTTAGTGGATGCAGCAGAGAAGGTGAAGCTCATCAGAGATCGGCTTCGCGTGGCGCAGGACAGACATCGGCATTGGGCCGACAGCCACCGCAGACCTTTGGAGTTTGAGGTACAGTTTAGAGATGGGATTATAATTAGGTTGTCTTGTTTGTGTTATGATTAACCATATTTGATTATCATAATTAAATTGAGACCTTGCTTGTGATTAGGTTGGAGACCTAGGTATTCTTGAGGATATCTCCGACACGTGGCACGATACGTTTTTGTGGAGGTGGGAAGCTTAGCCCGCGTTTCATCGGCCCTTTCGTTATCAACGGGAGAGTCGGTGACGTATCTTACAGGCTAGACTTACCACCAGTATTGGCAGGAGTCCACAACGTATTTCACGTGTCGTAGTTGAGACGGTACGTGGCAGATCCTAGCTATATACTTGATCATTCCGAGATTGAGGTGGGTCCTACTCTTCGTTATCCAGAGCAGCCTGTTGAGATTCTGGATCGACGAGAGAAGGCATTGAGGGAACCTAGACGATACCATTGGTTCGTGTCGCATGGAGGCATCATTCTCCAGGAGAGTCCTACCTGGGAACGGGAGGATGAGATGCACGAGCGATACCCTTATCTATTTGTACCTTGAGGTATGATTTTCTATCCTTCTCATCAGTTTCAGTTTCGTCTTTAAATTTCGAGGACGAAATTATTGTTAGGAGGGTAGACTTGTAACACCCTATTTTCTGAAATTGGGATATTTTTGAAAATTTATTATTTTTATTATTTAATTAATGGTGTTTTAGTCATGATATGATTATGGTGATTTCTAGTGTAATTAAAACCATTTCCTAAGTCACGACTTATGACTTTGTGACTTACTAGCAAAACCTTAGTGTAAACCCTAGTTATTCCTTAAACTAGGAGTTGCCATGACCATGTGAGCCTAGCCATAGGCTTAGAACATCAAATTAGTGATTTTAGCCTAAAAGGATATTTTGGTAATTTACTAGATTTTTATTTGGAATTATGTGTTTTTAATATTATTTAATTGTTGTTAAGTACCATGATTGCTCCTAACCTAGTTTACCCTAATCTAGAGATTAGTTACTAACCTAGAATGCTAAGGGGATAGATATTACTTTTAGTCAATGGGTGGAAATATCTTAGATTACTTTATTAGATATTTTCCATGAAATCCTCAAAGTATCTCAACCTTGGCACCAAAGTCTTGCCTTCACCATGAAGGAAAGGGCAAGGACACCCCCTCTTGCCATGGCCGGCCAAGGACACCCCCCTAGCAGCCACACCATTCTATATAACCTCATCAAATCATTCATGAACATTTTACATGAATTTTAATCCTACAAAATCCCATTTCCTTCAAACCTACACAACTTGATCATTTTTGATCCAAATCACCTCTAGTCTTTTGCACTGGGACCCTACAACATCAAGGGTGCTAAGGGAGGCTAGCAATCTAGATTTCATGAGCTTTGGACATCACCAAGTGAAAGGAAGCACACCCCCTCTTTATTGATTTTCTCTTGAAATTGCACAAATAGGTAAATACCCATAAACCTTGCTAATATTCTGTTTTTTCTTCATAAATGCATGCATATAGGTCTACCCTAACTGTGGGTCAAGTTTGGTAAAATTTAGGGTTGGTTTGGTGTCCGTATCGGACACGTATCCTAGGCTATTAAACCTTGTTTGATGAAATGCCACAAAGGATTGGATTTTGTTATTTTGTAAAACTAATTATATTTCCTTGTAGCCCTAGGCTAGTAGATTATATACCTAGTTGACTGAGCACAATTTGGATTCTTTTTCGCGTCCAAATCGGACACGAACTCGCGGTTTTGCACTGCACACTGTCACAGAGAATCCCTCTGCTACTCGACACCTAGTGCGGACACTGTAGGACACGTGGATACGTGAAAATTGACACAGAGGAGGGGGCAACCTCTGACATGCCCCCCCTCGAGTTTGAGACACGTTTGTGTCGTATCGAGAACGCACGGACACGTGTACTGGACACGTACTGACTGTGCACACGCGCGCAGGGGCCAACTTCGCGCGTGTCGTGTCGCACGGACACGACACTTGGGCACCTCGTGGTGACACGAGTGTGTAGCCCATCTTAGTGGCGAACACGAGGACACGAGCACGAGATGTGTCGTGTCCTGTGTCAAGAGCACGAGGCTCTCGACCGCGTGTACGACTGCGGTCTTAACGCGCAGTATCAGTCGCATTTTTCACGACTGATACGGTCTTCGTATCGTGTCCTGGAGTGTCGTGGACACATATCAGAGTGTGGGTCGTGTAGCGCTATATGTGGGCCATTCACATGCCTATCTTATACTCTACATCGCTAGTCACTTACAGTTCTCTATATATACAGTAGATATTTCCTTTACAGCTATCTCTTTTACAGCGTATATTTCCTTTCAGCACTTCTTGTATTTTACTCTATTGCCTGTATAGTATTTCCTAACCATGATATGAACTGTGTGAGATGTATTGTGCTCGTTCCTGTCCTGACTGGACCTGTTGAAAATATTATAGAGGATGAGGATGAGGCATGGGTGACTATATATTATGGAGCAGGACTAGATGACACTTGTGTTGAGGACCCTCAGCAGGATCCACATGTAGCTGAGGATGTTGCTCCAGTAGTCTAGACCAGTTTAGTCTAGACAGTCTTTTCTACTTGTATTTTGTCTCACATTCTGAGTTGTATTTTGAGATGTGGAGATGTATAGACTTATTGTATTATGAGTTGGCATTCTGGATGTTATGTATCCTAGACACTTAGACTTATTTCATCTATGCTACTGTTCTCTTGAGTTACTATCTATCTATCTATCTTTATTCTTCTACCTTAGATGTGATTGAGACTGTATATTGTGATGTCACCTCCATTCAGAGAGTATAAACTGTACAGGTACCTTTATATTGTTATTTGATTGACCTAGGACAGCGTTCTACCGCCGACACTGCGGCGTAGGCTGGACGTACCCACGTCTGGTAGCTCTTACTCTAGGGTGCGGGTCGTGACAATATGTAGATATGTGTATTTATATATATAGGTATATATGTATGTATTGTGTGTGTGTGTCCTGTGTCCTGTGTCCTGTGTCACAGAGTCAGTATCCGAAATAGGGTTAGGGTCCTGTCCCCTGCCCCCTCCCCCCTACCCCTGCCCCCTCCCCCCTATAGGGTATCCTATTACCATAGACTAATCTAGGACACTCTTAAGATACTACGATATCTAACTATCCTAGGATACCAAATTCTAGCCAAGATACTAACTTAGGGTACTAACTTCTAGCCCATATCCTAATATCCTATTATCTTGATACCCTCAAGATACTAGCATAACCTAACTACCCTAAGATATCTAACTTAGGATACTAACTTATCTAGGATAAATAGGATACTAACTAACCTATCCAAGAGACTAACTAACCTATCCAAGACACTAACTAACCTATCTAGGATACTAACTTCTAGTATCCTAAGATATTAACTCACCTATCTAACTCTAGGATACTAACATCCTAAACAAGATATTAAATTAATGCCTAGTATACTATCCTAAATATCTAACTTAGGATACTAACTTATGGATACATATCTAAATCCCTCTCACCTTTCTCACTCACACACACACACACACACACACACACACACACACACACACACACACACACACATACAATCTAACACTTATCTCAATATCCCTCTTCACTCACCACTACCATACTACCACACTACCACATCTAAACAAGCCATCAATCACACAACTACCTATATATTTACTATATATATATAGGCATACATATATAGGTTAAGATATTTACATATAGTAGGCTATAACCAAGGGGACACAATATATACATTCAACAATTTATGCATTTATATACTAGAGAGATAGAGAGTGTATAGTGTCAAGTGTGCATATACAAGTGTCATGTGTGTACGTGTCTCCCAAACCAAACTCGTGTCCAAATACTCGACACAATGTGTCCAAAAACAAACCAAACTCAACACATCCAAAACTGGACACGAATCCAATGGGCATGAGTCTTTGGGGATACGAATCCAATGGCACGAGTCTTTGGGGACACGAATCCAATGGGCACGAGTCTTTGGGGACACGATGTGTGTCCGTGTGTCCGTATGTGTGTGTCCGTGGGAGAGGAGGAGGAGGAAGGAGAGGAGTTAGGTTAGGGTTTACCTGAGGAAGAGGAGGAGGAGGAGCTCGGATTGGGGGAGAAGGAGCTCGAGGAGGGGGATCTCGAGGAGGAGGAGCTCGCCGGAGGGGGAGGGAGTCGCCGGGGGGAGGGGGTTGCCGGGGGGGGAGGGCACTGACAGAGGGGGAGGGAGTCGCCGGGGTGTGGGGAGAAATTAATATTTTTGAGTATTTTCGAGTGAGAGTGAG
Organism: Iris pallida; assembly: GCA_029216955.1. Classification (NCBI taxonomy): domain Eukaryota; kingdom Viridiplantae; phylum Streptophyta; class Magnoliopsida; order Asparagales; family Iridaceae; genus Iris; species Iris pallida. Next base: position 78,730 of record JANAVB010026153.1, on the reverse strand, counting down.
GGGGAAAGAAGGAAACGATGTGCCCTAAGTAAAAAACTTAGCGACGTCACGTGTTGAAGTCGCTAAACGTCGCAAAAATGGCGACATATGCTAATAATATGTTCGCTGAACGTCGCTATTCAGAGACGTATTAAACTCCTGTCGCGAAACGTCGCTAGGCAGCGACGTTTTGCGACGTGTTTATAAAGCGGTCGCTAAATTACATAACTAGCGACGTCATTTCTTCCGTCGCTAAATTACGTCGCTATTTGATGATATTTTAGTAGTGAACCTATTCACCCGTTGTTCAACCCACCTCGTCCACTCATCCCCGACACGTATGATGACTGCATATTTGTATCACTAGACGCTTCCAATGAATGGTTTAGTAATTTTCGATCACGTCCTATGTATGCGGGTCATCCTATAAATTTTACTATCTTTTCACAAGATGATTCACTATTTCATGATCTATGTCTTGATGAACTTGTCACTACCAATTCGGTTATATATCTCAATGTCATTCCAAATGTTTTATTGCAACCTTACTCACAATACTACAACAAAAAACCCTTTTAATGACGGCTAAAAAGCGTCATTAATGACAAACCATGACACTTTTTTTTCAAAGCAACCGTTATGAAAATGGGTGTTATAAATGTTTTTTGAAAGCGTCATAAAAAACCGTCATGAATACTTTCTATAAAAGCATTATGAATAGTTAATATATAGTGCACAATTCAGAACAATTTTAAAACGTCATGAATAGATAATATGTATAGGCTCAATGCAGCACATTCATAACACTTTATACTATTCAAATTAGCATATCCAAATCAGTCCATATAATTGTCAGGCCTAAAAATCAAATTAATATTATATATCACCATCTTTATTACATTTTTCAAAATAGAGTACATATCAACATCTTCATTACATTCTCAAAATAGAATATCCAAATACATATATATATTTACAACTACCAAAATTGTCCATAACAAAACTTGGCCACATAACCAATAATCATGAAAGATCAACGACAGCCGGAACACCAGTCACATAACCTCCTACAAAACTCACTTCCAGCTGAAGTTGTTTGCTACACTGGTCCTTCGGTGTAGGGATGGCATATTTGTACATCATCTCAACAATCGTCTCAAAAGAGGCAAACTTCATCATTGTATCTGCAATATAGTGACGACTCGAAATGAGGAGAAATTCTTACTTTTTGAGAACAAAGGCTAAAAGGTAAATTAGCACTTGCACAAATGCAACAAAAAATCAAATGAACATGATGTCTCTACATACTCTGATCTAATTTTCAGGACTTTCAACCGCTATTGAAATAAGAGAACCTTTCTATGAAAGAATAGAAATGAGAACACTTACAGTAAAGGAGAATAATGTGGCCGTCAAACAAAAGTTTCACATTAAGAACTATCATGTGAGATGCTTGAACATTAACAACTATATGCAATGGTTAAAAAATAGAAACTTAACGAATAGAAAAGCAAGGAGTATTAGAATGATAGACGTGCCATAGTTGTTTATTAGTTGTATAGGTTGTTTCACTGGATGCAGCTCTGCATAAATCAAATAGATACAGTTCAAAGCCTCAAACATATTGGATATATGTGTATAGGAGTATTCAAATCATAAGAAGCTTGCAACAGTTGCAAGTCTACTACAATCAACTATATAAAGCTCAAGCAGTGGATATTATGTATATAACAAGTATTCAATCATCAGCAAGTTGCATCAAAGTGTTGTGGTTATCTGTATAACCGAAAAATACTTTAATCAAAGTATAGTGGAAATATGTATAAAGGAAGTATTTTATTCTATAGCTAAAATAGCATAGATGTTAAATATAACAATCGAAAGAGCAGCACAATCAAATATTTCAACATAAAACCTACAAATTTGATACAGGATCAAAATCAGCAACTTCTACTACTTAGAAAGCTATGGTGCCTTATCTTCACTGTTAATGACCCAGCCCCTAGTGGATCCTTGGGCCTAGGCAACTATTAGTAAATAAGAATAAGGTATCTATAGATTTAAGACCATTATTAAATAAGAATAATCCTTTAGCCTTTTACTGTTAGCTAGTGGAGGAGAGTGGATGAGTTCAGTTGATATCAGTCATGAGGTTGGGAAGCTCGAGTGTAGTTCATTTCTGATTTCAGTCTCTTTATTTCTCTTGATCAGTCAACTGGTACCTCACTGCTCTGTTTGATGTTTGGATTTGAAAATATGGCAGTCCATTTAGTTAGAAAAGGAAAGCTTGAGTTGGGGTGTATTTGAATGCAGCCCTTTGTGAGTTCAGTCGACTGATACTCATAGAGTATCAGTCTCAAACTCTAATTGTTTAGCCCATATCTTTAATGACCAGCCCCTGCTGCATAGATAGCTAGCAGTAGCAGTATCTTAAGAGGAGATATGAAGGGTATCTTGGTTAGGGGTTGCATCAGTTAATTAGACAAGGGGGAGGGGACTTAGAACCGAGCAGTAGCAGCAACATTACCATTGTCCAGTCCATGGCAGAAGAGAACTAAATGTAAGCAATGGGACTGTACCGGTTGTCGACGCAGGCTGAACGTTTTCACCAAGGAGATCCATACCGCAGAAAATAAATACATCCTGGAAAAAAACGACAGTTGAGAAGAATAACAGTTGAGAATAACGACAGTTGAGAAGAATTTCCTCCGCTCACCAAATGATTGACGATATGCGACCCCGAGGTATTCCCCCTGGAATTGCAGAACCACTTGCGGCACGATGGGATATTGCACCTGACGATGTAGGCCGGATTTTGGACCTCGCAGTACCGGCATGCATGCTCCACGAAGCCCACTTTTTCGTACTCGAACCCCCCATCGTCCTTCCCGGTCTCGTCAAAGCTGAGCGCCCCGATTACCGCCGCGAGTAAGTCCGGTTAATTCTTCGGAGTTGCCAAATCCAGAAGTATATATCATACCAAACACACGATATATCAAGATCAACATGGCAGGCAAAAAAAGGGAGCCTGCTGCCAAAGAAATGTACGGGTGCAAGAACTGACCTCCGGAATTTTTTATCCGATACGCATAAACATCAAGAGTTCTGCCTGATGTTATCACTGTCAATCCTTAGCAAAATACTTTGATCCACATTGCTGTTGCTTTCTCGCAATTCTTCAAGCTCCAGCAATCATTACTTGCAAAATACGGGTGCATACACTTTTAAACATTCCTTGTGCCAAGTTGCACCAAGTTTGGCACTAGGATCAGGAATATATAAAGATGCAATATAAAATCAAAGAATTTTTAACTGAGATCAGAATGAGCCTATACACGGCCTACTGTCCTGCAGAATGTCATATATTTACAACAGAAATACATTAAGACAAACCAACCTTCAATTTTAGCTGCATGTAGATACTACTTTTAAGTTTTCCTTTGGTTCCATAACAAAACAGAAGCTTGCAAGCTGTGGAATATATTTTATCAAATACAAAACTACCTTTTTATTTTATTAACAAACAATTTCTAAGATGAAATGAACCCTTCACCAACCAAAAGGTTGGAAAGCACTAGCAAAACTGGTATGTAACTTCAGGCTTCATCAAAAGACCATTCGACCCCACTTATTACAGAGTATCGTCAAACGGTATTGATACCAGTCCTCACCTCATCTATCAGTGGTTGGATCCAGCAATTCTTTTAGAAGCCACATTGTCTAAAAACAAACTGAAACCCTTTACAAAGAAATGTATGGGTGCAAGAACTGACCTCATGTCTCAACATAAGCTGATCGAGGAACAGGAACACTTCCAAAGTATGGCCCTGAAGGCCTAAGTTGTGCTACAAAAGAAGAAGAAAAAGAAGGTAAATTCAGAAAAAGAAAAATAGTCAGAAAACTCTACAATCCAGCAGCGTAAGCTCATATACTAATTAAAGAACCAATGAAATATCATATTGAAACTTCTTCAGTTAGCTATAGATTCAAGTCAAATTAGAGAATGCTAAAATGATCTGGTTGGGAATATGTTGGAAGTAAAACTAAAAAGACATAAATATTTCAAAGTAGAGTAGAGAGATAGAGATAGCCCCCTATCTCCTACAATTGATATTCTTGGGAAGTTTCTAAAGATACAGATTCAGTTGGGTTGATTTTACACACTGAGCTATTTGCATATGGACTGAGGGTCCAGTGTGATAAGTCATAAGATGCTGTCTGGTAATTGATTATGAAGGTTGGGCTTAATTGATAAAAGCATAGGTTGGATTCTTAACCTATCTGTAATCTGACAGAAATGGCAAGAAATCAAAGCCAAAGGACTCACCAAGACAAGAACTATTTGAGCAACATAACCAGTGTATATAATATAATAAATTATTTCCAAGCAAATATTAGTTATTAACTATGTGCAGGAGTACAGACAAATACAGATACAGGATACTGACATAGGGTTATTAACGAGGTGAGCTATTTGCGAGCCAGCTCAAGCTCAGCTTGCTGAAAAGCTCGTGAGCACAACCTTGGGCCTAAGAATATGCTCGTTAGATAAACAAGCCCGAACTTGGAGGTATTTTGCTCGTGTGCTCACGAGCCACATGTTTTCTTGTATATCTATATAAAAGAAATATCTAACACTAATAGACATTTTTTATGTTGTTAGTATCTTACAATACGATATATGATACGTATCTTAAGATATGATACACTATCATTTTGTTACATATCGGTCAATCCGATACATATAGGCTAATAGATAGTATTTGTTTTTTAGTTGAGTTATGTAATGTACAATTAAGAATATAGATTCTGGAACTAAATGGACCTGGAAAGACGAAACAAATAAAAAGTTTATGAAAAATTAGATAATATCATCCTATATTGATTAAGAACTATAGACATAAACTCCTAGAGTTATTCTATCATACAATAATCGATACGACATGTGATACACGATACGATACACAAGCAAAACGAAACACGACAAATATTGCGAGTTGACTACTAGGTTATTTCCAATTTGTTGTGAAGTTCATATAAACACTTTCAATTTAATATTTTAATTGCTGATATACATTTTGTTGGCACACCGATTTTGATATATTGACTATAATTAACTTCTGTACTATTTTAGCCCCTATTATTCTATAGGAACAAACCGCCATCTATTGGGCCTCATCTGACCCATCAATTTGAGCTGCTCCCTTCGGAACTTTCTATTAGAAAACCATGATCCACCACGCCAACCAAGAGCATAACTGCACTCAAATGATGTAAATATATTAGGAAATTTACAATAGCTACTATTTGCTTTGAACCAGATTGATTATAATTTATTCTCGTGTCCAGCAACTCAAAAATCATAAGCAAGAAACAAATAAGATGAATCACAAGTCTTAGAGAAAGAAAAAGCTTGGAGAAATGATAAAATTAGGAACAAACCCAATAATCAAAGTAGTCCAAGCAGTGGCAATGCAAGATGGTGTTCTGACATTTTCGGAAGTAACAATCTTTCTTATTTCCTCATGTTCAACACTGTGATTGCTCTTTATCTACTCAGTAAAAAATACAATCTATCTCTGTAATGTGAAGAACATACAAAAGTTTATTTTAAAATATATATATGAAAAGGCAGTCGCCAAAACATAACTGACATAAAGAATTAGAAATTCCCAGCTGCAGGTAATACAATTCAAGACATATATACACAGTGTCGATCCTTCGTTGCTATCGGTAGAAGAGAGCATGGCGAGTGCAAAGTCGCGGAAGGAATCGGGGCTGGAGATAGCAAGGTCGATGGAACGCACGGTGGTGGATTAGGGTTTTTTGGGCAGAGAGGTCCAGGGACAGATGCTTGACTCGAGGGAGTCGAACTTAAGGCATGGTTTATTGTGGAATCGGTAATGGCAGCCACGATCGACGCCATAAAAATTTTGGGCTACCAAACCCTAATCCTAATTTTTTTGAAAGGAAATTAAGGAGCACGAGGAACCTTTCTGGCGAGAAACCATCGACGTTGAGCTCTCCGGTAAGAATTCATCGATGTCGAGCTGGTTCTTGGGGGGATCCATCGGCGTCAAACTGGTTCTTGACGGAATCCATCAGCGTCGAGCTTTCTAGTGAGGATCGACATTGAGGAGAGGAGGAGAGGGGAGAGGAGAGAGCTATACAGGGCTCAAACGTAGTTGTGGAGAAGAAAAGGAGGAGAGAAGAGTGTTAACTTACTGAACTAGAGTTAGGGTTTTGGAGTTGGGGGAGAGGAGGGAGAAGAAATGAGAAGAAGGAGAAGGCCAGAAGGTTTTGGGGAAGAGACGAGTTTTTTTTTGAAGCACAGGCTATATCAACGATTTTGCCAACAATTAAACTTAAAAAATATTACAAGTTTGCCACCGCTCTAAAATATTAATAACGTTTTATTTTATAAACGTTATAAAAGTCCAAAATTAGTCCAAACCGTCATAGAAGAAAAGGTATTTCGAACTTTCTTAACGCTTAGGTATCAGGCGTCATCAATACGCTATGTCAAGCGTTATTAATAGACTTTTTGTTGTAGTGCAATGGTACTCATCTATTTTCACGTGTTGCGGGCATTGATATTTCGTTTGATGATTTTGACTTGGCCAAATACCTTGAACTTCCCGAGCCTGACTCATGGGAGAAACTTGTTGAAGCTCGCAAGTTTCAATTCCCCGATGGGTCATCCCTAGAAAGCTTTAAGGACGATTTGTGTACTCCTAACATACGTCCTCGCAAGCTTCTCGCCAAGTTTCTCAATCCTTACTTTTATGAACTTTATCGCATTATTTTTAACACGATTCTGCCCAAAACAGGATCAACTGATGAGGTTACATACTTTGAAATCTCTGCTTTGTACCACCTCCATTTTCATGTTCCTTTTAATCTTCTACGTACCATGATGGACTGGATGATTAATGCAATAAAGAAGCCAAGATCCTTGGTTTATGCTCTTTATCTTCCTATGATCTTTCGTGCTTTTCGTGTACCTCTTAATTAGTGCCAATTCCTTCCTGTCCCTGCCTTCCTCTCTAAGGCACGGCAGCTTCAGGCAGTAGTTGGCTCACCTGTTGTATCTGAGCACTCTGACGATGAGCCCGATGAACCTTCTCTTGGACAGGATGCGCCTCCTCCTCCTGCTTCTCTTGAGTCACTACAGACTATGCTCTGCGATCGATTCACTTTAGAGGATGATCGCTGGACTCAGCTTGACTATCGGACCACCCTGCAGATGAGTGCCATTAGTAACTCACTGTACGATATTCGGTACTCTATGTCCCGGCATCCTTCTATGCCCATTCCTATAGAGCGGGACCCTGCTCGCGATGGATACCGTATCGATGACCCTTGGGTTATCCGCTACTTGGATCCGGATGCGGCTTTCGTGGACCCTCGTCGTTCCTTCACTGATTCATCCAACGACGCTGGGCCTTCACGAGCTCGATGATGGATGTGGATTTCTCCTTGCTGCTGCTGAGGATCGTAGTTTCTGCTTTTCTGCATTTTTAGTTGATACAGTTATTTTATTTCTGCATTTTGGTTGTATTAGCACTCTCTATGTTACTCTTGAGACATTTTATTATGCCATTTATCAGTTTATGCAGTTTATTCTTATTATTTTTGGTGTGCTTGCCAATCATTATTTTTGGTTGTTTGATAAATGCCAAAAGGGGGAAAAATATTTTGCTATATTCATCATATCATTGTGTACCTGTGCTTTGGAAAAGAATGTTTGTATCAGGACAACAGGAACAGAGCAATGATTACGGGGGAGCTATTGATAGCTCTGTACTGATTACGGGGGAGCTACGCTACTGCTCTTTAATGTGTCCAGGTATGAATATTGAGTATACAAATATCATTTTATCAATTATCAATATGGGGGAGATTATTGACACAAAATCATAGTCAACCAAATATTAATACAATTGACGACATGATACTTGTAATATTTTAATACGACACATGAAGACTGAACTCAGTACAAGACGAACGACAGCTCGCACCTGTTATGTTAAATGTTTTAAGTCTGTATTTTACGCTTTTATTGATTCTAGAAATATTTAAACTTAGTCATACTGAGCAATTTGAGACTTAACCTATACCCATACCTCAAATCAAAAGCTCCACAAAAATCCAAATAAGCATATTTACCCATTGGACCAGTTTTGTGCTCTGGAGACAGAGTTCGGGCTGAACTCTGCCTCCACACAGAGTTCGGGCCGAACTCTGCCTCCTAAAATCCAGGACACTAATTTTTAGGGTTGGCTGAATGCAAGTTGTCCAACGGCCAATTTTTTTGAATATTTGACCCAGAATTCTGGCCGAATTCTGCCTATCTAGTATCCTATAAATAGGCCATGAATTCTCTCATTTTTATTCATCCAATCTTTTCTTCTCTTCTCTCTAAAGCCTTATACAAGCCATACCCTTCTCATCTACTAGCCACAAGCTCCCTAAGCCTCAAAGTGCTCAGTACTTTTTAGTTAGGAGTTTGTGCAAGAGTTCAAGAAGTCGTTTGGACAATTCCAAGCATCGCCACTGCGATCTCTGTAAGAAGTTGACGTACTCTTCTGAAGAAAAGGCATGGGGTGTAACTACTATTTCACAAATAATGGATTTAATCCTGAGCTAGAGTTCTGAGGCCTGGACTAGTCCTCCACGAGGGAAACCAAGTTAAAATCGGCTGTGTTTGCGTATGCTTTCTCGCTCTTTACTATTTCCGCATTTACTCTGATTATTTACTGTTGGTGAAAGAGTTTAATTTTTAATTGGACATTATTGTAATAAACTCTATTCACCCCCTCTAGAGTTGCCTATTTGTTCTTCACATGGACATGAGGGTCCTGCATGTACTCGCAGAAATAGCATACCCTAGTAGCAATTAGCTATTGGAATGGCCCATAAGGGGACCGGTCAAGTGCTATGACGATCACAAATAGGTGGAATACAAAGGGAATAAGGAAGAGAAGTTAGTGAATGAGTAGGTAAACATCCCATAGATAGATAAAAACCTAAATTAAGGAATAATGGTACTCAGCTAGTTCATCATTAATTGTAGTTAACTGTTACCTAGAAGAACTTCTAGACGAGTACAGAAGCCTAATAATAAAATAAATTGAGTTTATGATTAGTCTCCATATTATGTTTATTGACCCAAGCAATGCTAAAAATAGGTTACTTGGACTCTGACTCAGCACTTGATCCTTGTCCACAGCTCAGGACCACAGGCAAGTACACTTTCTAATCTGCTTCCAATTCTGATAGTTTTGCTTAGTATATATCATACATATGTTCCTTTGCTTGATGACACGATGGATACACGAGTCAGTATCATGAACCCCCATTTATTATACTCTTTTTTAACTTCTTTCATGGTTCGTGACTTGTTTGGGTTCATGAGTACAGGTCGGGAGAGGAATATCTTAGTAGACGTGTGAACTTCCTATTCTATCCCCCGTGTCTTTCATGGAGAATAGCAGCTGCATACGACACGTGCAGGGTGTCGGATTTACCCCCTAGCCGTTTATATGTCAAAACAGATATTTAAATACACTTAGATAGCTTGTCTTTTATTATTTCCTTATATTTCACCACTTACCCTGTCACTATGCTTTTACATTCTTTCTAGTTGACATATCATATTCTACGATTCATACTTTTATTCTAGATATACCATATCATCAGCTCACCTTTCTGTTTACTTCTACATATGTTGTACTCATGTATTGTCGATTCTATTATGTTGCGAATAGTTTTTCAGCTTGTGTGCTTGTTCTATTCCTGTCTGGAAAACTAATATTTTAGGTGATGAGTTAGAGGATTTATGTACCATATATTATGAGCACAGTGCAAATCCAGATTTTGGCGCACAGGACGAGCTGGAGGCTGCTTATGCGGAGTTGCCTGCTACAGATGTCTTTTAGTAGATTTTCTTAGTATTTTCACAGATTGATTTAGCAGAGACTTTTAGATGTTATTCCTCTTTTGAGACTCATGAGTTGATTGGTGTATGTTCTCTAGTAGATTGCTTTTCTTTGGAGATTATGTTATTTTAGTACATTTTGATCGATATTGGAGTTTGTCAGATTATTCATTATCTATCTCTCCAAACTATTTTATAGAATTCATCTTGTTTTGTCCTATCTGCTGAATTGGTTTATATTGTGTAAATGAGTATAAATTGTGTGGTTGTATTTATAAATGTGGAGATGACTAGACAGCGTACTACCGCTGACTCTGCGGCGTAGGCTGGACGTACCCACGGCTCACGCCCAATTATTGGGTGCGGGTCGTGACAATATACATGATAAGTAAGAACTTTAAGTAACCTGTGATTTAGAGCATGAGATGGTTATATAAACGGGTTAGGACAATGCAAGGGTAACTCCATCATACGTGAGTATACAATGGATATATACAAGATTTTCACAAGATTTCACAAGATGGGATTTTGATCACATAACCATTTCCTACTCACCCTCTCCAATCAATACACAAGGATCCAATCTAGTTATGTTACCTTGCATAAGAGGTTTTTATCATATTTGCTCACGTGATCATGAGACTATAAGATTGCACAAGAGTATACATGAATAGAGGTGTACATGAAATACAAGATGTTCGTAAAAAGCACATGACAACTGTATCTGATGCATCCCGGGGGGATAACATTGCATGACAAGATCCATAGGGTACCAATCCGTGATAATAACGTGACAGCATCATATAAAGTAATCTAGAGCAAGAATGTAAATCCTAACAAGTATGAAATGATCAGGGAATGTACTTGCCTGATATCTGAATATATGTGATAATATACTGTCCGAGATAAGGTATATGACTCCTATTTAGAACAACACAAGTCACAACATGTCCAAAATGGTAATACTGAAGATTACAATGCATTCTATATGATTTCTAGGTCCTCTATGCCAAAGTCAACTCTTGGTCAACTCTGGTCAACTACACTAGTCAAACTTGGTCAATCCTAGTCCAATCAAGTCTCACTAAGCCTAACCAAGCCTAGGCTAGCACTCACACACAATTTCAAAGCTACATAAGTTATCAAACATACATATTTCAGATATATATGCATATATACTCAATGTATATAAGCATACACATAGGAAATCATATAGGCTATATGCCTATATACATATCCACATTGGCATACATTATATACTCAATACACACATTACATATACTAAATTATAGGTAAATCATATATATATATATATATATATATATATATATATATATTTTTTTTTTGGGAAAAAGGAACTTTATTGAATGAAAGGCGCAAAAGGCCGACACCTATACAAGTAAGCGCGCCTCGCGCGAAGAACGACCCAAAACAAAGAAAGATACACGAAGTGTTGCCCACAAAACGGTAACTGGACCGAGCATCGTAAGGTTAGGCGGTAAGAGAAGAGCCCAAGGAAAGATCGCCCTTGCCCCTGTCCCTGTCAGTATCCCATGGCGGCCCAAAACTGATTCGAGGTGTGAGTGCAACGTCTCTTTCTTTTGAATATTTGCCGAATCACCTCACTGTACAATTGAGGAGGCGGTAATTGACGGCCCTCGTATCTGTATTTGTTTCTGTTTTTCCATAGAACCCAAAATGCGGCGGCAGCGACGATCTGATGCCCGTGAGACGCGTTCCAGCTGGCCAGCAGATCGTTGATGCCCCCGGATGTGGGGACCATTTTGCACCTATAGTGAAGTTGCGACCAAATGAGGGAGGATGAATCTCCAGCAAGAAGAACATGATCGGCAGATTCAGGTTGGTGGTCAACACAGCAGTTGCAACTAGACGCCAGACTGAAGCCGAAGGCCTTGACGGCATCGTCCGTAGGAAGTTTCCGACGTGCGGCACGCCAAAGGAGAATGGACCATTTCACTGGAATACACGAGTGCCAAAACTTGGCGGAAGGGGAGGTCGTTGCTTGGGTGTCTCTGATGATGGCTCTGGCCGAAGCAAGGGTGAAGGCGCCACCCAGGTTGGAGGACCATCTGAGCACGTCCGGAGCATCAATGATCGATAAATGAGATGCATCCAGGGTTGCCATGGTCGCCGGGCCAAACCACTCTCGAACTCTATCCCAATTCCACCTAGATGCGTCCTCATCCCATAAGTCTCGGATCTCGCACAACAGCGGAGTAATAGCGTTGGGCCTGAGGATCTCGTCCCCCAACCAGCGTTTTTTACATGCCATCGCATGGCCATTGCCTAGTGTCAAGCGCAAGTGCGGTTCCGCAAGGCTACGGCCGCGGATGATGCGCCGCCACGATGCAGAGGATCTGCTGTTGGCAGACGCGTCGGATAAGTGACAGAATCTGGAGTATCTCGCTCTCATGAACCTGGTCCAGATCGAGTTTTCGGAGCAAAATTTCCACCACAATTTTGCCGAGTGTGCGTCGACAATGTGGGCGAGTCTGCAGATTCCCAGCCCTCCCTCATCAGTAGGTTTGGCCATGGTAGCCCAACTAGCCAAGTGATACTTGTTCCTTCCCTCGAGATGACCCCAAAAGAAATTTGCGATGATGGATTCAATAGAAAGGAGCACTTTAATGGGGGGGGCACACACCGCAAGTGTGTATATGGGGATGGAGGATAGGACGTGCTTAATGAGAATTAACTTCCCCCCGGGGGAAAGGGTGGCGTTGTGCCAGCCCGCAATTTTCTGGCGAATCTTGCCCACCATGTGGTCGAAAATGCCGGAGTTCGCTCTGTCGTACACCAACGGGCAGCCTAAGTAAAGGAAAGGGGGGTAAGCTGTGGAGAAGGAGGTCATGGTGGACAGCACTGCAGAGTGAGTTCTATCCGCTTTGTGATGAGTGTATATCACGCTCTTGCTGTTATTGATTTTCTGACCAGAGCATCGGGTGTAGTTAGCAAGAGTTCTAATAACCACCTCAATGGCTCCAATAGCGCCAGCGGAGAAAATGAGGATGTCGTCCGCATACGCAAGATGAGTTATGAGAGGGCAGCCGGTCGTTGTGTGGAAGTGCTGGAATCCCGGATATTGCGGCATGGTTTTGAGGTTTCTGCTCAGGGCCTCGGCCGTAATGATGAAAATGGTGGATGAGAGGGGGTCTCCCTGTCTGACTCCGCGAGCAGCTTTAAAGAAACCCTGAGGTTGACCGTTGATGACGGTGGAAAACCAGGAGTTGTTGATGGATCTGAATATGATGTCAATAACAGGTTCCGAGAAACCAAAGGCTCTGAACACCCAGATCATGAACTGCCAGTCAAGACGGTCGTATGCTTTTTCCATGTCCAGTTTGATGGCGACGTTCCCTGTAATGCCCCGCTCCGTACGAGGCATTTGGTTGGCTTATTGGATGGGATCAGAATATTGGACCGTGACTTATGTTGGGAATGAGAAGAATTGAGACTAATGCAGTCTCTCTTAGCTGGCTAGACGGAATGGATATTGGAACGTGGCTCGCTGGAGGAGCTACGCTTAGTGGAATTTTGGGTGAGTGGAACTGTCCTTCCTCCTCCTTACTCCTTCATGTTTAATAGATGAAGTATTGAAATGCTATGAACTGCCCCTAAATGTCCCTTATGTTAGTTGCTGAATAATAGAGATACTTTTGTTGAAAATTATTGAAATGTATAACACATTGAACTGTTAATGTGATTCGCTGCCTGAGAATGAATTGATAACATTGCCCCTTATGCTTAACACTGCTGGAACAAGTAGACACTTGAATAATGAGATATCTTATGAATGATAGAATAAGAAATGAACTGGCTATGCTATCGAATCAATGAACTGAATGAAACACTAGAACCATGTACTCTCTGTATAACTGTTGAAAGAATATGAAATACTGCATGTCCCTTATAAGAAATGAATGAATGAATGTTAAGTTCCTCTTAAGAAAGGAATGATATGAGATACGTTGCAATGAAGCAATGAATGAGAAATGATAAAGCTGGGATCGTTGAGATCACCAAATGAAATGATGGGAATGATGAAATGAATAAGTCATTGAATATGACTAATGATGCACTGTTGCCTTTACTTTCCTTAATATATTTTACCATGCGATTATGTTCACAATCGAGTCGGACACGCATTCGCATGGTCATGGACAACTTGTATACAAGGTTTGAGTAATAATTTTCTCGAACGGTTCCTAGGGCCCTGGGGACCGATTCGGCCTAGGAGGAAATAATGATGAGTGCTATGGGAGCACGGATAAGGCGGGGTGGCATAGAGGCTCGCCACCTACTATGCTGACCGCATTATCTTAAAATGAAATAAAATGAGAAGAGTCCATATGGTTTAACAACACCAGTGACCATGTAGTCAGGATGCATGCTAATGAATGTTTTGTGCAGGCAGAGTAAGTATATCAGATAACCTGTAATTGATACAGGTACGAGGAGGCGGCTATCGGTAAGAAATCACATAATTGTGATATTGTATAAGTTGGTTTAACTTGCCTGCTTAACATGTTCTATTTAGTATGCTAGAAAGATGCCTTTTCTTGATAACACCTAGTATGCTTCAATGATGCCTTTGCATGATAACACCAAGAATGATAAATGATATGTCCACATGAATGCTACTAAGAATATGTTTACATGCTTCACTTTGATTATTGCCCATGAACTGTAAACTGATGCTAGGCCCCAAATAGAAAGATCACTCTAATAAATGCATGCTTAAATGATCACTTGAATGTTGGTTTATGCGAGTGGGTTGGATTCTGCTCGCCAGTACATAGATGATGTGCTGACCCACGTTTTGTGGGCAGGTGCTTGTGCTTGGAATGTTCTACACACGAAGTTTAGCTGGATTGGTCCCGCGGCATCGAAGATTTGTTGGGCATACAGAAGCTCTCCTTGCACAAGATGATGTCTTCTGTTTATAAAGGGCATAATGTATGGAACATTGTAATCAGTTGTACCAGTGAGATTGTAAGCCAAGTCGGTATATCGAGTTGTAATCCATTGTATCCAAATATCAAATGTAAGCTGTATAGCATTGTTCAGTTAGTTTCCAATGTAAAGTGAGATGTGCTGTAATCATTGTACTCAATACAAGTCTTGTACTCTTCTTCAATTATCAATAAAGAGAATAAAGTTCTACATATCTCTGTGTGGCTTCAAGTTACTCTTTTTCTCCGCTGCTATAAAGAAGTAAAGAACTTCTATTCAATATGAAAGATTGTCCTCGTTAACTTCAATTTATCTGCTCATGCCGCTGCGATGTGTTCCTATTTGAAGAAATCGATTATGTACCATCTTTGCCTTGTACAAGTGCAAAACCAGACTTGTACGGCATCACGCCCAAGCGAGGACGATCGATTCCAAGAGATAAAATATGTGAATAAATGACTCTACGAATCGGGGCGTGACAAATTGGTATCAGAGCACGGCTTTACGTCCTTGGTCTCTTCTTTGGTTCGTTTCAAATCAAAGTTGCATCGATGATTGACCAAAGTTGCTTCCGCGATCACTCAACGTTGCTTCCGCGATTAAATCAAAGATTGCTTCCGCGATTATATTGTTGTTGTTCTGTAATCATCCTATGTTGTTGTGTCTGAAAGATCATTGACCCTCTTGGCTGCTCACTGGATGTTCCATACAATAAGTCTATATACATTGTGATGCCCCTGAAGGAATAATTGTTGTTGGTTTGGACACAAATAACCCAACAATGACTCGATGCCATAGTATGTTATATTGTGAATGCTGTTTGGAATATGGGAATATAGAAAAGTGGCTGGGTATGCTGCAACAAGTTGAGAATTGCATGTGATGTTGGAAAAGAATTATGAATGAAATAATTGATGGATGAGATTGACAGAATTAGTGAATTGACTCATGTGTGCTGGCTACTGCTTTGAGACCCTAAGAATGTTGCCTTGTGATATTGAGACCCTGAGATGTTGGCTAAGTATTGTGATCATTATAGATCACGAATGTCTGAAATAGAATTGAGTGGTATTGTTTAAGGATGGCTTCATTTCTGAGTGGTATATTGCATCTACCACCTCAGAACGAGATATATGTTGACCCTTTCCATAGAATAGCAATGAGACTATCTGTGAGTACTGGGTAGTGCCGAGACTTAGCTGGGAGTCATGTATTGTGGTTAGATGACTCGAGTGTCCCTTGACGGTGATGTTATATTGGGTAGCGAGATTGTCGGAAATTATAACTGGTGGCTTGGTTAGAAATTGTTTAGTCGAGTGATGACTCAGACTAGTAAGACCGTTAGTATGCTATGGGTAAATAGACTTGGATAGAGAATATTGTGGCTTAGAACATCTGAATGTTGACTTCGATTGGTTGAATGTAAATCAAATATGGCTAATACAAAGTTGGTTGCCAAGCTGAAAGTTTGAAAATATTGTCGGTGAATCAAAGGAATATTAGAAATCTGTGCCTTGACCCTAAGGTGTAATAGATGTCAATCCATTTTGATCACCAAAGGATAGTCATTACATAGATGCATGATGCTGAAGAATTGAATTGTGCTAGAAAAATAACAAGTAGTGACTCAGAATACTGTTGTTGCCTAGAGGATGGTTAAGTGATACATAAAATATCGGATTGAATGGGATGAACTACTTGACCATTACTGCATGAGATTAAGAATGCCGTAAGATAGTTGATGATTGAGGAACAAATGGAAACGAGAAATTTCAAACGTGTTGGATAATATCGGTATAGATGATTGTTGGTTGGGATATAGATTGTTGGCTTATGACTTAGTGGTGTGACTTCGTCATACCGACCGAATAGTATGATCCCATAGTTATGTTAAACTATCGGAATCGATGACCCTTGAATAGTTAGCATTGGCTTATGGGTTTGTGTGAGTATAAAGGAATTTGAATAGAAATGTGGGTCATTGGAAATTTACTTGATGGATTATTAGAACGATGAGAATCGTATGTCGGGTTGGAATTTGACCGTAATGTTGATAGATCGATCTTAGTCGATTGTTGGGTAAGTCTAGAATGAGCCTCTGTGGGAATTATTTCCTTGAGGAAGACCCTGAATAGATAGACTTGACCCTAGCGACCAGTTGATGATTTACCAATTGCTGGCTTAGCCCAATTGGCGATTCATTATTCAGACTGAATTGATACCCATAGGTTTGGGTAGAGTTCCTTAGAACTGCCGGTTGCTTGTTGGCCCTAAGAATAAGAAACTAGTATAACCCTAGTAGCCGTCCACTCTAGGGGAGTCACCTGAATGATTAGGTATAGCTGTCGGTATAGCTAACCATTGAGACTGGACCGAATAATAGGTGACCATTGGAGACCCATAGAATAACCTTGTGGTATTGAATGAGAGATAGTGCTAATGAGTATTGACCTAAGGGAATGTATGCTTCAATATGAACCTTAGAGATGTTTGACCCTTGAGGATTATGTGTCGGCCTATAGCGGGAAATGGAATCGTAGGATGAGACTTGATTTGTATGTATCGAATAGTGAATTGTTATATGAGATGGAATTGACTGCTCATGACAGAAATGTTGGATAAGTATCTATAATCGGGTAGCTGGGTTAACCTTGACTGTTGCATAGATTTATACCCTGACTCGGATAATCGATAGTTGGTGATGTTGGATTGTGCCTTTTAGAAAAGATGAATTGCCTCGGTGAAAAATGTTATTGGATTTGGGAAGGAAAATAATTGTTGTTGTGAAACCTTAATATGATTGGCTCTAAGTTAGACCCTTGATCGAATGTTAGAAATGTTATGCTTGGATGGAGATTGTCCCTGATGTTAAGTGGTGGCCTGGAAAATAGTGATTGTGGCAAAGTGAATAAAGCAATAAGTCAATTGAAAGGATGCTAAGTTGGATTTAGAAAAGAGAGTTATATTGTGGCTGATCGAATCGCACTAACATGGAAGTTGGCTGAAGTACATATGTTTTGGGGACGCCTAAAATATGTGTATGGATCCAGCCGAAGTGATTGGTTGCGACTGAGATAACATTATGGGAAGAAATTATCGCACTAGCACGGACTTTGGCTGAAATGCATATGTTTTGGGGACGCCTAAAATATGTGTATGGATCCAAACGAAGTGATATGTTGCGACCGAAATAGAAATGTAAGGAAAATGTTGGCGAATCAATGAGAAGTTACAAGTAATTGAAAAAGAGATAGACAGATCGAATCGTTGATGGATTTAAATGGTACAGTTGGATATATATTTTGAAATGACCGAGTGGGCTGAAATGAATATTGATTTGAAGCTGAATGAGTAAACTCATGGTGATTAAGCGAATCTTGTGGAAGACTTGTTCCTTAAGTTTCGAGGACGAAACTTTTTCTGAGTGGTATATTATGTAATGCCCCGCTCCGTACGAGGCATTTGGTTGGCTTATTGGATGGGATCAGAATATTGGACCGTGACTTATGTTGGGAATGAGAAGAATTGAGACTAATGCAGTCTCTCTTAGCTGGCTAGACGGAATGGATATTGGAACGTGGCTCGCTGGAGGAGCTACGCTTAGTGGAATTTTGGGTGAGTGGAACTATCCTTCCTCCTCCTTACTCCTTCATGTTTAATAGATGAAGTATTGAAATGCTATGAACTGCCCCTAAATGTCCCTTATGTTAGTTGCTGAATAATAGAGATGCTTTTGTTGAGAATTATTGAAATATATAACACATTGAACTGTTAATGTGATTCGCTGCCTGAGAATGAATTGATAACATTGCCCCTTATGCTTAACACTGCTAGAACAAGTAGACACTTGAATAATGAGATATCTTATGAATGATAGAATAAGAAATGAACTGGCTATGCTATCGA
Source organism: Iris pallida (assembly GCA_029216955.1). NCBI lineage: Eukaryota > Viridiplantae > Streptophyta > Magnoliopsida > Asparagales > Iridaceae > Iris > Iris pallida. The sequence continues at coordinate 59,931 of JANAVB010026153.1, read as the reverse complement.
ATCAATGAACTGAATGAAACACTAGAATCATGTACTCTCTGTATAACTGTTGAAAGAATATGAAATACTGCATGTCCCTTATAAGAAATGAATGAATGAATGTTAAGTTCCTCTTAAGAAAGGAATGATATGAGATACGTTGCAATGAAGCAATGAATGAGAAATGATAAAGCTGGGATCGTTGAGATCACCAAATGAAATGATGGGAATGATGAAATGAATAAGTCATTGAATATGACTAATGATGCACTGTTGCCTTTACTTTCCTTAATATATTTTACCATGCGATTATGTTCACAATCGAGTCGGACACGCATTCGCATGGTCATGGACAACTTGTATACAAGGTTTGAGTAATAATTTCCTCGAACGGTTCCTAGGGCCCTGGGGACCGATTCGGCCTAGGAGGAAATAATGATGAGTGCTATGGGAGCACGGATAAGGCGGGGTGGCATAGAGGCTCGCCACCTACTATGCTGACCGCATTATCTTAAAATGAAATAAAATGAGAAGAGTCCATATGGTTTAACAACACCAGTGACCATGTAGTCAGGATGCATGCTAATGAATGTTTTGTGCAGGCAGAGTAAGTATATCAGATAACCTGTAATTGATACAGGTACGAGGAGGCGGCTATCGGTAAGAAATCACATAATTGTGATATTGTATAAGTTGGTTTAACTTGCCTGCTTAACATGTTCTATTTAGTATGCTAGAAAGATGCCTTTTCTTGATAACACCTAGTATGCTTCAATGATGCCTTTGCATGATAACACCAAGAATGATAAATGATATGTCCACATGAATGCTACTAAGAATATGTTTACATGCTTCACTTTGATTATTGCTCATGAACTGTAAACTGATGCTAGGCCCCAAATAGAAAGATCACTCTAATAAATGCATGCTTAAATGATCACTTGAATGTTGGTTTATGCGAGTGGGTTGGATTCTGCTCGCCAGTACATAGATGATATGCTGACCCACGTTTTGTGGGCAGGTGCTTGTGCTTGGAATGTTCTACACACGAAGTTTAGCTGGATTGGTCCCGCGGCATCGAAGATTTGTTGGGCATACAGAAGCTCTCCTTGCACAAGATGATGTCTTCTGTTTATAAAGGGCATAATGTATGGAACATTGTAATCAGTTGTACCAGTGAGATTGTAAGCCAAGTCGGTATATCGAGTTGTAATCCATTGTATCCAAATATCAAATGTAAGCTGTATAGCATTGTTCAGTTAGTTTCCAATGTAAAGTGAGATGTGCTGTAATCATTGTACTCAATACAAGTCTTGTACTCTTCTTCAATTATCAATAAAGAGAATAAAGTTCTACATATCTCTGTGTGGCTTCAAGTTACTCTTTTTCTCCGCTGCTATAAAGAAGTAAAGAACTTCTATTCAATATGAAAGATTGTCCTCGTTAACTTCAATTTATCTGCTCATGCCGCTGCGATGTGTTCCTATTAATTTGAAGAAATCGATTATGTACCATCTTTGCCTTGTACAAGTGCAAAACCAGACTTGTACGGCATCACGCCCAAGCGAGGACGATCGATTCCAAGAGATAAAATATGTGAATAAATGACTCTACGAATCGGGGCGTGACATTCCCCCCTTGACGGGAATTTCAAGCAAGTGATCATTTCTTGAGCCAGGAGGATATTATCGGTGATATTACGACCTTTGACGAAGCCGCTTTGCTCTTCGGAGATGATTCTGGGGAGAAGGTCCGACATTCTGGAGGCGATGATTTTAGAAATAATTTTGTTGGTGAAAGTGCAGAGGCTGATAGGTCTGAAGTCTTTAAAGGACTCCGGGTTGTCTTTCTTGGGAATAAGGATGATGTGGGCGGAGGATATAGATTTCGGATACGTGGCTCCTTGAAAAAATGCGGTTGTGGCCTCCCAGAGGTCGGACCGAATGATGTCCCAGCATGTTCGAAAAAATACCCCGTTGAACCCATCCGGACCCGGAGCGCTGTTAGCATTAATGGACCACACAGCGGTCTTAATCTCGTCGACGGAGGGGGGAGCGCGGAGGCTCTCGTTATCCCTGTCGCAAATCAGGGAGGGGACCTCGGACAGGAATCCGACATCTTTAACCACTACCTCTTTAGTAAACATGTTTGAGAAATAATTTGTGGCTGCTGTCTGAATGTTCTCCTGATCGTTCAGAAGTTGGCCATTGTCATCGCGGATGCGATGGATTTTTAGAGAGCTTCTGCGTCCTTTTACGCATTTGTGAAAGAAGCCAGAGTTCTTGTCCCCTTCCATGTCCCAGGTTAGTCTAGCCTTTGGTCTCCAGAATTCGGCTTCAACCCTGATTCTAGATTTAAGGATCGCCTTGGCGAGGTTGAGAGAGGCTCGATTTTCCTGGGAATTGACGACGGCGAATTCAATCTCCGCACGGGTGACATCGTCTTCAGTGTCTTTGATGGCTTGAAAAATGTCTCCGAAAGCAAATTTGCTCCAGACCGTAAGGGCTTTTCTAGTAGCTTTGAGTTTGGTAGCAATTCTGACCAGAGGATCCGGGTGAGTGACAGAGGCCCAAGCCTCTTCCACTATGTGCTTGAACTGGGGATGGTGGCGCCAGAAGTCGAGGAAGCGGAAGGATTTATTGATGAGGTTCTGGGTGTTGTTAATCTCGAGAAAGAGGGGGGAGTGGTCTGATTCGGTTGAGTTCAGATGCGAAAAATTACTGATCAATCCTAGATCCGACCAACAGTCATTTACCATGGCACGATCAAGACGGGAATACTGCCTACACGATCCATCTTGCATGTTGCACCAAGTGAACTGGTTGCCGTGGAAGGGGATAGCGGAAAGATGAGCGGTTAAGGCGAAGTTATTGAAGTCCTCCATGGTCGAATGAGGGGGGTCACGGCCACCGAATTTTTCCTCTCTGCAAGATACAGTGTTGAAGTCTCCTATGCAAAGCTACGGCATATCGTCGTACGGAAGGGAGGGACCCGACAGAAGCTCCCAAAGAACTCTACGTTTCGGGATGCTGCAGCTACCGTGGACGGCCGAGAGTAGGATGCGGGACTTGAAGGCGGGATGCTCTACCCAACAGGAGAGGGCTTGAGGGGAGTCGTTAGTAATGCCAAAACGGAAGTCAGCGACGAAGAAGATCCAAATATCGTGACATCCAGAGATCGCGGAAGGGAATCCCAGCTTGAGTTGGGTTTCTTTCATTCTTTTGTGGGGTATTTTGGGTTCAATAATGACAAGTAAATCAATCCGATTGGATTTGGTAAGGCTGATGATCCGATTTAAAGTTTGTTTATTCCCAATGCCTCGAACATTCCAAGAAAGAATGTTAGGCATTAAGGTAGGAGGCAGGGGTGTTTTGCAGCTTTGCGGCGGATCTCGTGGTCATCGCCGTGCGCTGCCTTTGTTTCTTGGACTTCTTCTTTTTCTTTAGAGTGTTTATTTCGGGGCTGGTACATATAGCCCCACCTGAACTCGATTTTATGCCTGCGGCTGCCGAAGGGGAATTGTCATAGTCTTCACACTCCGCTAGAGCGCAAAGAGGATTATCTCGGTCAAGGAATCCCACTTCCTGAGCCTGCCAAAATCTACCGGTGAGAGGACGAGGAGGAACCATGACCGGGCATGGGGGAAATATGGATCGGCAGAGGACGGAGCCCCGGCTACCGTACCGTTGAAGAGGGAACTGATGGCCGAAGGCTGATTACTGGGGGTCACGAGTTCGGAGGGGGAGGCTTGTAGGGGAGCAGCGGGAGAGGTAGGGGTGATGGGGGGAATTTGAAGGGAAACGAGTACGAGGGTGGTAGGGGGAGAGAATAAGGGATTAGGGAGGCCACCGGAGATAGGCGTCTCCGGAGAGCAATCATCCGGGGCCAAGTCTAGAGCTCCGAAGGAATTATGAAGGGTGATGGCAAGTGAAGGGGGAAGTGGATTTGGCAGGCATTCGGAAGCTGGTGTTTCAGGAGCTCCATCAGCTGGTTCCGAGTCTAGCGCTCCGAAGGAATTATGTATGGTGATGTCGAGAGAAGGGGGATGTGCGGAGGCAGGAGCGGTGAGGATGGAGGAACTCCAAAAGGGAGAAGGAGGGATGAAGGGGATCCGCGTTGTGGGGCGGGATGGGGATGCCGTGCCAAGATCGCACGCTTTCCTGGGGACAGGTTTCTTGAGTTCCGGGTGTGCGCGGAAACAGTGTTGTAGAGAGTGGCCGCACATCTGGCAGTGTTGACAGAAAATAATGCTGTTGTCGTAAACCAGCGCCTGACTGAATGACTGATCTCCAAGTTCTATCTCGATCAGTTTGGGTGGCTCGTTTGCGAGGTTCAGCTCTACACAAATCTTTGCGTAGTTACATTTGGAGAGGTTCTTCGTTTCTTCGGCGATGGCCACAAGGGCTCCGAAAGAGCTGGCGATCCTCTTAAGGGCTGCAGCTGGAAAGCACACTAGGAGGAGATTGGGAAGGGTGACCCAGGAGGTGACGATGGTCGAATCAATCTTGGGATTAAAGTTTGATGACCATTTGACGATCTTGACAAACTGAGTGTCAATTTTGATCGAGCCTTTCGCCCATACTTTGTTGCAGTCCTGGTCGGAGGAAAGATGAAGAAACAGGTATTTAGGGTCTAGGGGAGCAATCCGAAAAGTCGCCGATAGACCCCATCTGGAGATGGCCACCCGAACCAAAGAGATCTTAGGACATCCGGATCCGAACTTGAGTACCAGAGTCCTGACGAAGGGGGAAGAGTGGGAGCGGATCTCCTCAACGGAGAAGGGGACCCGGATAGGGTATCCGTACGACGGCGTCGTCAGGGTGACGTCCGGCAGGACGACTTCCACAGCCGGAATAGGGCCAGAACGAGACCTATCAGGTCGAAGGGCATCCGCAAAGGAGGTGGAGCTCGGGAGGGTGCTGGAAACTGAAGGATCTAGGCCAGAGGGCGCGGGCGATTCGCGTCTCGAGGAGGGGACAACATCGACAAGGGCCTGTAGAGAGAGAGGAGCTGCCGGGAAACTCGAGAGAACACCGCTAGGAGGCGGGGGAAGGGGGCGGGCGTCGGCCTGAATGTCCACATCGACAACTGCCGGAGGAAAGGAGGCTTACGCCCAGGAGGGACCCGAGCAGGCAAAGGCCTGTGGGGGGATGGGCGCCTCGCAGGCGACAGCCTGGGGAGCCGGAGCCTGACCCAGCAGGGGGCTGCCCGAGATAGAGCCACGCGGCTCGCCAACGGGAGGACGAGCAAGCGACTGTAAGGAATGGGAGGCGGGGATGGTGCCCGTCAGGCACGGAGGGGGAGGAGCGGGAAGGGGAGAGCTCATGGATGGGGATAAACCCAGCAAAGGTGCGGAGGCAGCTAGGGGAGCTGGGGGCCCCATAAGAGAGGGTGGGGGGTCCAACCTGAGTCGGGTCAATTGCGCAGGGTGGATGCAAGAGGAGGCAAAATGGGGCCCCGTGGGACCCACGAGAGGAGGAGGGGGCAACCCAGGCAGTACAAACTGCGCGGGAGACAGCTTGGAGAGGGCAGTCACGTGGGCGGGGCCCATGTTCTCGGGATGGGCTGCACAAACCGGCTCCTCAAGTCCCATGCACTTTGGAAGAGCTGCACAAACTAGCTCCTCAAGTCCCATGCTCTTTGGGAGAGCTGCGCAAACCAGCTCCTCAAGGGGGGGAACGGAAGTCCCTGTGCAGTCAATGCAAAGTCCCACCTGTCCGGGTCCCATAGAGGGGGGATTTGAATCCCCAGCGCGCAGCAACAGCGGGCTAACCGAGGAAGCGGCTGGAGCGTCAACGCTCGCCAGTCGATACGCACGTTCTCCGAGGCCACAGGCCCACGAGGAGTGACAGAGACGTGACGTCTGCGACTCTGCACACTCCGCCGAGGGAGGGACCGCAACAGAGCCAGCCGAGGGTGCGCCGACCGGTCTACGAACGCCGAGAACTGGAGGATGGGACCACCACACCGGAGGTGCGGTCGACTGCGGGGCAAGGAGAACATCTCCCTGGCCCAAGGAGGATGGCGTAGAGACTCAGGGCGTCATCGTGGACTGGGCCTGCCGGAGCAGCGCCGAAGAACGCCCGACTAGGGCGACGAGCTTCTGAGACCAGCGAGCTCGAGGAGGGAAAAGTGAATATGAGCCGACGAGGGGGGGAAGGGGAGGGGGGTCGCCGGCTGTCGGCGTCGAAGGCGGCGGGGGTCGACTCCGAGATGGCAGGGCACGGCGCGTCCGGGACAGCCCAGCTAGAGGAGGAGTCGAGCGGAGGAGCCCCTCCGACTCCGGCGGGCAAGATGGCGGGAGACGATGGGAAATTCCGAGGAGGGGGAGAACCCAGAATTGAGGGGAGGGAGGAGCGGGGGGGCCGACGCCGCAGCCCAAAGCGGGAGCGGCCGGTCGGAGACCACCCGGTCGTCCGGTGGAAGCCGCCTGCCTTGGGTGGAGTGACGGTAGGGTACGGAGAGACACGGCGGTTCTGACCTCGCGGACGACGGAGAGCGCTGAGAGAGGTCGACGGAGCCGGCTGGCCGGCGGACGGGGGGGGGGGGGGGGCGGGGGGGTCAGGCGGCTGAGCGTGACTGGAGGGGAAGAGGGGGGGAAGAGGGATCCATTAAATATACCTATATATATATATATATATATATATATATATATATATTATTTTATATATATATATATATATATATATATATATATATATATATATATATATATATATATATATTATAGGTGAATCATATATATACACATATTATCTTGTATGAATATATATATATATATATATACTATATATAGAGAGGGATAGAGATGAGATGTGTATGTGTGTGTGACAGGTTGTGTGTGTGTGTGTTGTTTTCAGTCAACTGTGTGTGTGTTTGATTTTCATAGGGTGCGTGTGTTATTCTCAGATTTTGTACAACAGTGATTGGGTGAGAGGGTGTGTGGGTGTGTTCAATCTCAGGTTTACATGGCAGTTTATGGTCTATGGGTCAACATGGCAATGGTGGACAGTCAGTAGAATAATAGAGCGTTAAGGTCATATAACAAGTGTGTATTGTTAAAGAGTGGCTTAATGAGTATACAGACATGTAAATAGGGTTTTCCTATGTGGATGCAGTGGCTGCAGCAGGGGGTGTACCCCTGTGTAGTGTGTGTGTGTAGAACATATATATATATATATATATATATATATATATATTTTTTTTATATATATATATATATATATATATATATAAATATATATATATATATAAATATATATCTATATATATATATATATATATATATATATATATATATATATATATATATATATATATGATGTGTGTGAATATATATTTGAGTGTGTGTAAATGTGTAGATGTGAGAGCTTGTATAGGTGAATGTGTATGAGTGTCATACAAGATGTCAAGCCTTAGTGTTCAGGTTCATAGTGTAAAATAGTTAATGGCTTGGAATTATCAATGTATAAGAACATGTATAGCAGTACATGGCAAGGGGGTTTAAGTCTCAGGCAACACACAAACACTAACTTTATTCTCAGAATTTCCTCATTGCATATAACACACATTACAGAACCTTCAAACCCAGGAATTGATCACAAACCAATATAACATGCATGTATAGAGGAACCCCATAATCAAACCAAATTGGACACCACAAATATCCAGACATTGAATCATGTATTTATATGAGACCTATATCTCGTGAAACCCAATGTATATAAACATATCTACATCTCAGGAACACAAGTATCAAACATCAAGTCAAAATACATTCATGTGAATCAAATCTCAGGTTTAATGTATCAGAACTTAAACCTGGCATTCAAGTATCACAAGGCATTCAAAAACACCCAATCAATTCAAAGCCCCTTCCAAAGTGAACCCAGACATGTATACATGTTAATATATCACAAATTTTCATTAATTAATAATTCAAAACACATTTAAACTCTAAAAATGCTCAGGATCATCTCAGTATCAGTAAATAGGGCTCGAACCCTAAATTGATATTCGAAATACCATAAAACACTATTCCAGTCACACCCAGAATTTAGACACATGTGCACGTGTCAAGCGAGGTGTTCTCGTGTCCAAACAGTGGACACGAAGTGTCCAAATCGTGCAAAACAGGGTGTATCAGTCTGTGTGTACAGTCAGGCTTGTGCAGCGTGTCTAGTCTTTCGTGGACACGACACACGACACTAGACACCTTGTGCACATGTCCAGGTGTTTGCCAGGTATAGGTCTATGTGTACACATGTCTATCTCGTGTCCACGCGAGTCGTGTCGAGTGAACGAGACGCGTATCAGACGCGAATCTCGTGTTCGTGCAGTACAGTACAAAATTAATACGAGTGGGATTTCTTCCAATCTACTCGATTAAATCACCTAAAATTTGATATGTGTCGTGTCAGTGCTTGCCCGCACTCACACACCAAATTTTAGGTGTCAGGGTGCCGTGTCGTGTCCGCTAGGACACGCGAGAAGCAGGGCACCGAACACAATGCTCGTGCTGCATGTCCATGTCAAATTTGGACATGGACACGACACGAAAGTATGCTTAGTCCTCACAAAAATCAAAGTATACATATAGGGCTACAATCCTATTCAAATAGATTTCAAAATAATTAAAATAAATTCCAATGAGGCATTTCAACAAACACATACACACATGCACTGATACGTGTCCGATATGGACACGAAATGCACACAATTTCCTAGCAAACTCGAGGGACAGCTAGGAGACACCTAGATCTATACAACTATGAAGAAAAATCAAGAATTCATTAGGGTTTGATAGGTTTTACCTATTAAGGGTGAATTCTCAATGTAGAGGCCTAGGAATGAGAGCTTTCCTCCAACTTGCAATGATCCCAAGCCCTTGAATCCTTGCTAGCTAGTCACCAATGATGTCCTCTACTATTCAGGAGTCCAATGCAATTGGTTTGGTCCAATTTGGTGGAGAAATGAGGAATTTGTAAAGGTTTGGGGAAGAACACTAATAGGAATTTATGTAGGTATTTAAAAAGAGGCAAAAACTTTTGATGATGTGATTAAATAGGGGTATGGCCTCTTGATGGCTGTTGATAAAGGCTAGGGTTAGGGTTTTGCAAGGTTAGATGGGTGGCTAAGGCTTCTCCACATGATTCTAGGCTCAATCAAAGGCTCATATCAAAAGTAGCCTTTCTTAACATTTAGTCAAAATATCCTACTAACATAGTATCTACATATTAATTTAACTTAGCTATTAAGTCTCTAACCTTCTAACTAAACCTCCATGAATATCATTAGCATCTAGGTTTAGTCAAAACTTGGTTAGTCTCTAATAAAATACTTAACACTATAATAATCAATCAAAATTCATTTTTATTAAAAAGTCCAAAATGTCCTAGGCTAAAAAGTCACAATTAGTCATCCTAATCACATGATTAGGTCCCCATGGTCATGATTAGTCTCCAGGTCATGCAGTCTCTAGGGTTGCACTAGCAAAACATTAAAATCACAAGTCATGGTTTTAAATAGTTTTAAATTTATTAAAAATCACCATAAATCATATCATGATTTAAATAACATTATTAAATAATTAAAAAATACAAAAGTTCAAAATTATCCTTATTTTAGAAACTGGGTGCTACACATCTAGATGTATATTAGTATAGATTATCATTTGTATGCTTATTAGTGATATATGAGTGGGTATATATGTTTCATATATCATAGGGAACTACGTGGACTATTTTTGAGTCTTGTGGTTGCCTCCACATATGTATTCTATATGTGTGTCATGTGTTTATAAATCTCTATGTAGTGAAGCAGGAGGAGACATGAGGGGATTAGATAGGTATAACTTTTAACTAATATAAAATGGGACTGATATGTTAATATATGTATCAATTTACATATAGGGGGGCATATGTATACATAACTAACATATGAGGGGGTTTGGTTAATGAGTATAGGGAGTACCTACTGTGTATAGAATGGGGGTTCGGGAAAGATAGGCCTTATGGCAGTAGTGAAGAGGGTTTACATGTATCAAGTGGATAGGACTTTGTATCAGTCCTATAGACATATAGGTATCAGTCTATGAAGGGGCCTATATGTGTTATATGTCATATATATAAAGGGGCATATATATGGATCAATCTATATGTGAAAGGATATATATTGTATCAGTTAGAGGGGTTTATATATGTATCAGTTGAAAGGGATATAGGATCGGGTTTAGCTATACAGCAGTAGTTCTTGCTACACTTGGGCAGTAGCTTACTACTTGAGTATTCATACAGTAGCACTAAAGGGGGAGATCGAGTATAGGAAATATGAATCAGTCATGAGGGATACTGTGTATCAGTCATATTATTGCCTTGAGTATCAAATAGATATTATTATATGAAGAAGGAATGATATGAAGTAGATACCTATTAGCTACTGTAAGTAGCAGGGGTTTGGGTTAATATGCCATATCAGTATATAGGGAGGGGCATACATGTATCGGTCATAGAAACATGTATCAGTTAAGATAGGGGGTTGAGCTAATAGCAGCAATAGGTTGTAGTAGCAGTAGCCTTAGCTACTATAGAAGAGCAGCAGTTAGTTACTTATTAGCTAAATAGCTAGCCTAATAGCAGTAGTATCTTGATCAGTAGAATTAAAGGTTTGGGATATGATATCGAAAAGATAAGTCATAGGATAAGTTAGTATCCTAATATGGATAATAGGTAATACTTTAGGTTGATATAATAGGTAAATGTTATGGAAGGGTATAGGATCCCATATATGATATAGTATTGATACCCTAGTATCTTGTAAATGCTATTAAAGCCTAGAAATATAGGATATGGTTCCAATATCCTAGAATAAGACTCTTTCAACCTGGAATTGACTTAGTTTGACCAAATTGACCTAGTCTGACTAGCATTGACCTAGCTTGACTTTCATGAACTAGAAGAGGTCTAGAAGCATATAATTAATGTATTAAAATATATTGTTTACTCTAGAACACCAAGTAACTATGTAATTTCATATTAGGTCTTTGTGATGCCGGTTCGAACATCGATACTCAGTCGTTGCTCAGGATATCAGGCAAGTACCTTCCTCTGATTGTTTTCTTCATGATAATATCTATATTACCTGCTCTAGACTAATTTATTTGATGCTGACATGCTATTACACAGATTGAGGCTAAATTGATCTTGTCAGGAGATATTATCCTCTTATCGGGTACATCGAATATTTCATGTGCTTGTACTTTATTATATGTATCATGTGCTCCTTGTATTCTTATTATTCTCTCATGTGCTTCATGTAATTCATGTGCAAATAATAATCATGTACGTAACGTGTCATGATCAGATCCATGTGTATTGATTGGGATGGGGGAGTAGAAGTAGTTATGTGATTAAATCCCTTAGTATAATCATATGCATGTCGATTATACCCTTCACGTATAATCGAGTTACCGTGGAATAATCATGTGCAACCTAAACCAATCCTATAACTGACTTGTGTTCTAAATCACTTATGTTTATTCCAGTTTAACGTATTCTCTATCTTATTCATGTACTTAGTTTCCTTATATATTTATGATACTATTTCTTTGTATTTTCATTCCAGTACATCATGTATATTCTTTTATTGCGAGTTATATATTTTCTACCATACAATAAAACTGCTTTCAGAGTAATGTACTTCGCTCCAATCCTGACTTGATATATTTTTCGGAGGATCTGGAAGACTTTTTCATGACCTATTATGCAGCGGGCGTCGATGACATTTGTTACCTGGATCACCAGGTGGTTCCTGGTCCCTTAGAGGAGACACCAGTAGTTCCTAGTTATATAGCTATGTGATTAGTGGGAACACTCTAGAAGCCCCTTAATTAATTAGGGATTAGCCTTAACTAATTCCAAGGAATATTCCATGGCATCTAACATATTCTTAGAGAATATTCTCTGGAATATTCTAGGAATATTCCTTTATAGATTAGTCCTATCACCTTATAAATATTATTAATTATTGTTAGTGCTAATCATTACTAATTATTTACCAAACACATTATGTCTGTGTCTTGCCGTATCGACGTATCCACCATATTTTCTTATTTTTTCTAGATATTAAAAATATAATTTTCTGTGTCCGACACGACATTATCAAAATTCCATAAAATTACATCAATTTCTTCATGTCCCCGGGTTCGACCCCGAGGATAGCTACAAACAGACACACTAAACAACCCAACTTTCTGCGTCCAAGCCTCGTGTCTCTGTCGTGTCCGAGTCTGTCGAGCTCGACACCTGATCCTAGGCATATTCACTCTCGATCTCCAACGTCGGGGTCCCTACGGCCAGCTTTTAATGACAATATTGGAGAGAAGCCGATCCGACGAGCTTCTTCGTAACTCGGATGGCCCGCCACCCCAATCGCTATGTCAGCATCACCTCTTATCATCGACAGTACCAACTACCGCCTCTCATTCTTGAACACCACCACCTCCTTCTTCTTGTCCTTCCCTGGCAAACAGCCCCGATCCCAAACTAGTATCACCACCCGGAGTCATGGAGGCCATATTTGAGCCATCTCATGCTCGATCTACGCCGTCGTGACTTTCCCAGTAGGACCTTCTTCTTTCGACTCTCCAAGTGTACCTCCAGATCTAGTCATCTACCGGTGACAGCATCCTCCGCTGACCTTTCCTCGTCTTCCCGCCTGACAGCGACTGCGATCACACCTCCTTTCCTCCACCTTCAGCTTTTGTCGCTAAGATCGATGACGTGCCCATATCTGGCTGGCTCGATCCCAGCCGCCATCTCCCAGAGATGAGTCGGAGTCGTTGCTTCCACCATTGCTATCTTTTCGAGCTAACTAGCCACCGGTGGCCGCCGCCTTCCGTCGTCGTTGTGAAGATCCCGAGGTAAGCACTGCTTTCTCCTCTCTTCCTTTCTTCTTCCTTCTTCCTGCTTCTCCTTCTCCTCCATTCTTCTTCCCTTTCCTTCTTCCTCGGCTTCATTCGTTCTCTAGAACTCTTTAGATAGAGAGGAAAATAATAGAAAGGGGAGGTAGAGTTAGCAGTAAAGACCCGGGCCAAGTTTGTAGCCCACTGGGCGGTAGGTTTTGAAAAAAAGAGAAAGAAAAGAAAAAGGATTATAAAAGAATGGGTGTTAGGTCGGGCTCTGTTTTGGCCATTAGGATTTGAGAAAAGAAAAAGAGATTTAGTTAGTTTGGGCTGGTTTTGGACTGTTGACCTAGTATTTATTGATAGAAAATTGGTATTAAGAAGTTTGGTTCATTTTGCTTAAGTTTTGGGCTCTTTGGCCTATTTATGGGGTGTGTTGGTCCCTAATGGATTATTAGGGATTTTGATGGGTTTTGGTTTAACTTAATGGGCCTAGATAATGGTATGTGGGACTTGATCATGGATGAACAAGTATAAAAGTATTTAAAGAGGGGTATATGTGTTTTAACAATTATAATTGGGCTTGGGTTAATGGGATCAAGACTCTTTAAGACTTGATCGCGATGAGCCTCTTTTCCCTCCTCCCTTTCTTAATCTCTCTCTCTCTTGTTCTCCTTCTCACTCTTTTCTCGTGTGTTTTCTCTCTCTCTCCTCCCTTCTTCCTCCTTCCTCTTCTTCATTTTTTCCTCTACTTTTTTCTGTGGGATCAATATTTGTTTTCTCTCTCCCTCTCTTGGTCTTCCTTCTCTAAAAATATCTCTAACAAATTCTTTTTCACTTAATCTCTCTCCTCTCTGTTAGTAATAATTCTATGTGTTTCTGTACTATTTATTTTATTAAGTTTTTATAAGAAGAAACTAAAACCGATAAAGGAAAATTGATTAGTTGATATATAAAAATTTGGCCATCATTAATGTAATTAATGAATGGTTGAGTGGTTCTGTAAATAAGAAGGAAGGGTAGTAACTAATATTAGTAATTAATAGATACAGTATATATCTTAGTTATTACACAATGTGTATAAGTATATATGTGTATATATATTGCTATACTCTTATTATAGTAATATCATTAGTATTATTTGTATCGTTTTACTAAATAAATATATAATAATATTTTCCAAAATTATATTATGAAAAATATAGTATTGGGCTTGACGCTACATTTATTTTCAAAATTTGAGTTTAGAAGCTTATAAATATATATATATAGAACATTAATTTTAGTTAGATTTTATTTATATAACTTTGACCTCAGACTTGGGTTATTTTTAATAATATCTTGTGCAGTAAATAAATATATTATCGGCCTTGAGATAATATACTATGTAGTAATTAAATAACTTAGGCCAAAGGCTTTTGATTTATTTTTGGGATTTAAAGTTTTTATATTAAATAAGACTATGGACTTATTATATTATTTTACCTATTTAAAATATAGATTTTGATCTTAAAAAAATGTATTTTGACAAAATTGTAGTTTTGCCCTAAAATAATTTCCTAGAATTTTTAATTATTTATCTAAAATATTTTTTTGACTAATAAAGTATAGTTTTCAAATATTATAGATAATTCCATAATAGTTATAAATATTTATTTATTAAATTCCTTCGATTATCAATTCCCGACCGTGACTACTTGACAATTCCTATTTCAATTGCTAAATTCAGATTTCTTTATATCAACCCTAGCCAATTCGACTATTCTGGATCCAACGGGATTATCTATTTTACCAGCAAAGAAACCCAGGCGAGTACATTTCTTGTTTGTTTTCAGTATTGATATTTACTATATTTGCATGATTAGTGATGTATACTTCATTCTTGACACGCACTTTACACGAATTAGTAGCATATATGCCATGACTATTCATTTTTATTTATAGTAATTATCATATATTTAAAACTGTATGCATGAACTGTACTCGTTCCATTCCTGACTGGAAACCTATTTTTTCAGATTATTCGCTTGCTACTCTATGCATTGGATCTTTAGGAGAGATACGAGTATATTTTGAAGACCGATTCTAGATACTATTAGATTTGATTAGAAAGTTTAAGAAGTTTTTTCCAAATCTAGTGAGATATTGTATTTATAATCAAATATAATCTTGGAAGTTGTAAATGATTTAGTTATTGTGAATGAGCAAATAAAAAGATTATTTTATGAGAAAATATTGTGTACTTGATCATTAAGGTCTAGACAACGTTCTATCGCTGATTCTGCGGCGTACACTGGACTTGGCCACGGACTAATATCTCGAAAAACGGATGCAGGTCGTGACAGGTTCCACCATAGGCTAGCAACAGACCTTAAAACTTATGCCACCATATATTTTCGTGTCTCTCATGCAGCTGCCTTAGAAGAGGCTCGTAGCCAGGATATCCTACGCAAGGAGTTATATCATATGCAAAGATGCCCCGCTCCAGCAGTTACACCAGCTAGAGTGACCGAGGGCGGACCTATCAGAAGACCTCTGGCATACTAGCATCAGAGAGTTGTGCCTTTCCAGAAGCCCACCTACAACTACTGCAGGAAACAAGGTCACATCATTAAGGATTGTCGAACTCGTCTTGGATTATGCTTGAGATGCGAATTAGGGCAGCACAAGGTTAAAGATTATCCCGAGCAACAGGCCATAGTTTATGCTCAATAGACCCCTAAGTCAACAGCTCCAGCACTTCTAGAATCCTGACCAGTTCAGCAGGTACGGAGGCTTATGGTGCCAGTAGCAGGAGAACCTCGCCTACACTACCTCCTTAGTCATTACAGTTTGATAGAGCCAAAGCACGGGGCCCCAATCAGAAGTATGGGCAGGCTTTTTCATTGGAAGTAGAGGATGCAGAACCAGAAGTGAAAGTCATAGCAGGAATAGATTTAGTTGCTACATTTCCTGCTATTACATTATTTAATACCTGGGCCACACACTCATTCGTAGCCACTAGTTTTGCTACTAGACACCGTATTACCACTACACCACTATCTAAGAATATTAGAATTCTCACCGGAAGATGAATAGTGAATGTAAGCAGTATATGTAAACTTTGTCCTGTAGTGATTTACGGTAGGAAGATGAAGTCATAATTTTTGGTTTTCTGTAAGCACCCTAATTTTTGGAAGTTATTTTAAATTTATTTTATATGATTAGATTATATTTTATCTTTAATTATGACTATAGATATACTTTTCCGTAGCTTTGATTTTTGGAGCACAAGAAATGCTAATCTTTCGAAACGTACTTTATGAGTTTTGAAGTAGACAAGTCCACCTTCAATTTGATATATCATGTTCCATCCAAACTTGTCCCCTAACATTCTTTGACTTCGCACAACTTCGGGTCAATTTAGGCTATTTGATTGTTTACCGTAATTCTTGACCTAACTTCCAACGTGAGGTCGGAACTCAACATCGATCAAAACTATTTGACCCAATATATGGTTTTGACCTATTTTAAGTCTACAACATTGTAATGCCTGTAGTTCGTATTACATATTTTGGAATACGTGTACGTATTTTATCTTGTATTGTATGTTTCCTTGCTTAGCTTCCTTCTTGGCTTGGTTTATCCTTGGTTCGGGTTGGCTTGGTTCGGTTTGGGGTTGCTTTTGGTTCATCATGGACCAAACAGTGAACCCCTACCTACCACCACAATCCCCATTTAATTAACCCATTCTTTTTTCTCTCTCTTTATTAACCTCTTCTTCTTCTTCCATTTACTTCTTCACCTACCAGAGAGAGAGGGGTCTAGGCAAGTGCAACTTGCTTCATGGAGGATCTCCAATTTTATTGTTTAATTCTCTTCCTTACAACATTTTAACTTACTTTAGTACTTAGCATTTTTACTTTCCATGGCCAGATTCTTGTAGATCTAAGTTTATATTATTTTTGGATTTCCTGGGTTTTGATCTACTTAATCTTGTTATTTCTGAGTTTTGATGGTTCCATGTTGTAGAGAATCTTGTTCTGTCCCATTTTGACCTATGGAAGTTCGAATTTTGGCTCCGAATGATGGAGTTATAGAGCTTGAGAACTTGGCTCCCATGGTGTTCTTCTTCTCGAAGACTTAGAGAAAAAGAACAGTACTTGACTTGACCGCATGAATATTTTATGCGACAAGTCATTCCCCTAGCCGCATGAATTATCCTGGCCGCATGAGCCCCCACTTGAGTTCAGCCGCATAGGCGTATGACCCCGCTAACCGCATATGCCACTCTCCCAGCCGCATAGGTCTCGACATAATCCAAGCCGCATGAACTTGGTCCACTTATAGCCGCATATAACTTGTATTCCCTCTGATCGCATAAGCTCCTGAATTATCCTGGCCGTATGTGTTCCTAACTGAGCCGCATGCACCCCCTTCATCTCCTGGCCGCATAAGCGCATGGCTCGTCCAGCCGCATAAGACCTTGCTCCCTGCAAACCGTATGAAGACCTTATATATCTAGCCGCATATGCACCCGCATCCCCAGCCGCATGAAGCTGAGTCCATCCTCAACCGCATAGGGTCCACCCCTCTCCGTTAACCGCACCTGACCCTCCTCCTAGCTCAGCCGCATGCGCCTGACCCTATTGAGCCGCATGGGCTGTTCTCTTTCCAGCCGTATGAGATCATTCCTGGCCGCATATGCCTGAGACGCATGGCTCCCAATAGCCTTGTGTTTTATTATTTGCCCATGTCTTGTAACCCCTTTATTGTATATTTTTACGCCCTTTTTATATCCTTATGCCTTTTGTCCTGAACTTAATAAATCACGATTTGATTGACATGATTGAAATGATAATTGTACAAGACATGGTGTGACAAGGAACTAGCACGACCTGATAGTGGCCCGTCGTGGCGCACTCTTGACCAGTGAACTTGACATGATAACCTGACATGATATATCTTGATAAGCTGTTGTAACGGCTACCTGACATGACATGACCAGTATAATTAACCCGAACACCGTGGGCGATTGTACTTGTACAAATAATCCAGTCCTGTCTTGCATCATGTCTAGGAGGGGACTCCTGAGTACCACGGTCAGGAGTACCTACTGAAATGGACTAAGGCTAATAACTAGATTAATACATTAGTCATAAAGAGATCTTCCAGCTACAGGCAATCCCGTTACCTGGGCGTGCCTGGGATCTGTAGCCTGCCGTCGAGTAGGGCACATTTCCAGCACACTGTCATGTGTTGCACCCTTCAAGCTACCTAAGGATACATACATTTCCTGGACGATGTACCTACCTGAATTCAATTCCTAATTTTCGACCTGGGTAACCTAGATGGTCTGCAGGGCTTGTGGCTGTGGAATAATCTCACTGCATCTTGCTAGTAACTAGGCCTGTGATAACCCTAGTTAGTTAAAGTATCAAGCCGTACTCATTGCTTGGCCGTGATTGATTGAATGAGGAATAATCTGTCTAGTCTTGATCCTGTATAAATTGTTACATGCTCTGACTTCTTATATTATCTTGCTGATAAATGGGAGAAACCAAGTTCGGTTCAGACGAAGGGTTACAATCCCGATCCTTGTTTGGTTTAAGGATTGTAACCTGGCTATTTGAATGGTCCCATGGTTATCTTATCGTATATCCTCGTGATGTTATACTTCTCCTGTTTTACTATATTATTATTATCTTTTGTGCTAATTGCTGGTTTTAGTTCCTAAGTGAAGCTTCCTTTGTGGCACTTGCTCTTTCTGGGATCTGACCCAGCTGGTTTTGTATGGCCAGATTTTGGAGCAGCTCCAGAGGATCTACCAACCTTCCAGCCCGATGGTGGCGACTAGACGTAACCAGGGCAACGAGTGGATTATTTTTGGCTCTTCCACTCTATTGTAAAAATATTCTTTTGAGGCGTTTAGCCGACGAGCACCTGTTTAGCTCGATTGTACTTACTTACTGTCTGCCTACGGGCTGTAACATGATTGACAGATCCTAGGGTTGATCATGTATGACTAAAACTCTTGCTAGTCCTAACATTTTGTAACGACTAGCTTCATGATCAACTGAATATGTAATATTTGGGATGCCTTACTATTGTATATTTGGTGATCTTACATCTTGTAACATTTACTTACTTGCTTGTGATTGAGACACTAGGCTTGTTCATGACCTTAAGAGACTGTTGGCTTGCAGTTAAACCCTCATGTATCTAGACAGCCGTGACCGTATAGCGAGATGGAATCCATTTCATATACGTAGCTGGCTATGTCTGCCCCCGCTCTCCAGTATTCTGGTTCTAGGGCGTGACAAACGTACATGCTAAGGGTGTGTCAATCAATCGAGTTCCCATATGCCATTTATTTACGAATGGCACATGAGACACACTAGTTGACTTTTCGAGTTCAATTTGACTAAAAATATATTTGGACCATAATCTAGCCAACCCCACTTGGTAGAGCCATGTTAGGTTGCCATGATTTAGTAGAATTATTTTGAATGTATTTTACGGGATTTTATATAGCCAAATAGGTTTAAATACAATTTTGTATATGTATGATTATATTTATAATACCCTAATACTATATATATGGCCTTAGTCATGGTTAAGTTTTGAGATACATATCGACTAGGAATTTTTGTACGGTTAGTGTAGTTGTGTGCTTTGACTAGTGTATTAGCCATGCTAGAGAAGGCCTAGCCAAAACTATGTTCCAACTAGGAAAACCAGTCAAAGTTGTGACTTGACTCCTATATATGATTTAATTAGTTATTTACTAAGATTATGACTTTTTAGGAGGTCCGGTTTTACGAAACTAACCCGAACTTGACCCGAATCAAACCCAGGTCATGTAGACAGGTAGTGTTCTAGAGACGTCCATGTCAATATATATTATGTGTGTATGTCGTACTTTATTTTTCTAATAAATTTATTTTTCTAAGTCATTGTTATATGTATAATATTTTTTATACATATAATATAGATATCAATATTATTTGATATTTAACTGAGTTTTTATTTTTCAAATATGATAACATTTGCTAAAAATATATTTTTGATTTTTTTTGAATTAATAGGTTAAATACATGTATATATAGTTTTAGTTAAATATTTAAACACAAATATAGAATTTTATATTATATAGCCACATGAATGCATACTGAGTATATGTGCTCTATATATTTTTATATATGCAGTAGGCACATGAATATGATAAAATAACCATATTTGTATAGGTTATTTGCTAGATTAGTTTTAGTCAAAAATTTATTTTTATGCATTTACTAAAAGGTTTAAAACCTTTATATCTAAATTTGAATTAATATATATATATATTCCAATATATCGCGACATGAGGGAATATCTCGCTATTTATTGGATTCCTTAGTACCCGATAGCAGAACATGGGATGAAAAGGAAGAAATCCTAGATTCTCAATCTCGATCAAATCTTAATCTTTTAAAATCAAATCTTCTCCTATGCAACCCTAATCCAATTCTCTACAGAATTGTTTCAAATAATGTTTGAAAAATCTTATCAAATTCAATTAAAATTGGATTAAAAACCTCAAGAAAAACTCGTATATATTCTTCAAAATTCTATCGAATAACCTATAAAATTGCTAGCTACCCACGAACCTTTAGACTTGGAGCCACCCCGAACTCCTGTACGACCTCCCCGGCCGCTTGTGCCATCGCACAAGGCACCAGAGATTGCCAAACCGACGACGATAATGAGTATCATCACAACATCAACAGTAGTGCATGGCTAACTTTACGACGTATTTGTCGCCTTCTCGCTCGACCATCGTTCGAGCCAGTTTCGTAGGTATACACACAACCTATACAACATCAAATCCCTTCAAATAGGTTTTAATTTAGTAACCAAGATTGTTTGAAGAATCGACGCGAACATGATCGAAAAATATTCTCTGACAGTTCATAGAACAGTCCTAACACCCTATTTTGGAAGACAAATTGCCGCCAATCCATAAAGAATTTAGAAAACTTATTTAAAATGATTTAAAGACAACCTAATCAGGATTAAAACCTAGTTTTTACTTTTGTTTTTGACTTACTGATTATGGGTGAAAGTTCGATCAAAAATCGAAAAAACATACGAATAACAGTTTTGAAAAACATAAAATTTACCGATACGACATGCGTTTCGACAAATCGTAGGACTTGGTAGCAACTCAAGGGCATCGAAAGGTGCGCACGGATGTTGCAGAAGTATGTACTTTGATGGAACTCGAATTGGTTGTATGTGTACGACGAATTCGAGGCATATTCATCAAAAATTTCGTATCGACCCCTATGCTCAAACTCTAATTACTTTATGCATGTTCGTCACATCACGACAAAACTTGTGCCACTGGACTCGTATCATTTTTCTAGTTATATGAGCCAAGTTTGGTCTGATTCTGAGAAGGTCATCCAAAATACTATTTTGGCGGGCCAAAGGATTGTCCTAGTACAATCGAAACCTCTTCCTCTACCGACTGACACAGCACAGATGTTCGCTTTGCTCCAGCAGATGATGGAGGCATAGAGAGCTCAGGCCGAGGCACAACAACGACAGGCTGATGTGTTGTGCCAGAGCATCGATAGTGCCTACCAGTTGGCACTTGCTGCAATGGAAAAGGTGGCTACCGCTATGCCTTAGAAAGCTCCGTTTTGGCAGCAGCCCCAAAGGTGGGGAGATCGGGCTTTTCTTTGCAACTATTGCCAAAAACTTGGTCATTCTTAGGATGTTTGCAGGAAGAGATTAATGGTGTGTCTATTGTTTTCCGTGACAAAAGGTTATGCGAACATTTTGTATATTAAACATAAAAAGAGTACAATCGATTCCTAAACAGGAGATCTAAGTACAAAATTTCTAGAAAAGTGTGGTAGTGGAGATCGAGCACTGCAGTGGCTCCTCTACTCCGTTGATGATCTGATGACAAGTTGAACTTGCTTTGGCTTTTAAGTGCTAGTGATTGAAACTCTAGGGTTACCAATCAAGAGGATGCCAAAGTTGAAGATTTTAAAGCCTCTTTATCAAAGGAAAACTCCTTCTATTTATAGGGGAGGGGGCACATATGCAATGTGCATTAGGATTTGAGATATAAAAGAACCTATTTGTCATTGTACGGTAAGGGCTACTGCTGAGCTGACACGTAGCGGATTGAGATTCCCCTCTACCGAGATCTCGGATGGTTATCAACATAACCGAAGAAAAAGACACGTAGCGCGTGTCTATTGCTCAAAGTCTTCTATTCAGATAAAGTCGAGTAGATCATGGATTCCATCACAGAGTTGGATTTTGTCTTATCTTAGAAGGCCATTGGTTTAAACAAACAGATTGGATATAGCCTTCATCCATAAGAAAAACTTTGTCCTTATCTGTAATTTTAAACCAACTGATAAGATATTGCTCTTATCAACAAAATCAATCTCTGTCTTATCTGTAAGAGCGGTGGTTTAAACAAACCGATTGGATGGGACCATACTGTCTGCGCTTTTGGTAAATCTTCAGAGCTGCTGCGCTTCTAGGCGACGAGTAGACCGTTGTTCTGAAGACGACGGAGCTTCTGTGCTTTTGGGCGATGAGTAAGCTGTGTTTCAAAGATGACGGAGCTTCTGGGCAACGAGTAGACGTGTTGTTTTGAGGACAATGGAGGCTCTTGTGCTTCTGGGCGACGAGTAGACTTGTGTTTCGAAGACGATGGAGCCTCTTGTGCTTTTGAGCGATGAGCATGCCGCATTTTGGAGCCTCTGCACTTTTGGGGCGATGAGTAGGCTTTGCCTCAGGCAAGGATGTCACTAATGTACCGGATGAAGGGGCCGTTGAATGGGCCGAGCTTCTGGATTGAAGCGAAGGCTCTACGCTTTTGCGGCAAGGGTGTCGTGTAGAGAAATCGGCTATATATGCTTCCGAGTCGGAGAGGGGGACGCAGGTACTTAGCTGCACTTCTAAGTTAAGGAGCTTGTTCCTGTTAAATTATTTTTTAAGATCATTTAATGACTGTTCTCTGTAATGGCTGAGTCAGTCCTTCTCCTCTTTAATTATCGCCGTTACTTGGGGGAATTCGAAAAGTTAGTGGCCTAGGACTTAGTGGAATGAACCTATTAAATAAGGTTCGTTGTGCTGAGTT
Organism: Iris pallida; assembly: GCA_029216955.1. NCBI lineage: Eukaryota > Viridiplantae > Streptophyta > Magnoliopsida > Asparagales > Iridaceae > Iris > Iris pallida. The sequence continues at coordinate 36,922 of JANAVB010026153.1, read as the reverse complement.
CTAGGTTTATCCCATTAATTTGGGCACTTTGACCGACGGCTACATGGCGTATTGGTTGGACCATACTTACCATATATAAAGGGGAGTTTTTCTAAAGCGTCGACTTCCTCTCAAAATATTATGCTTGATCCTGACTTAGCTCCGAACGGCCATTGGCCTTGCACAAGTCATTTGATGGTTGTATATCCCTCCATTCAAAGAGACGATGTCTTTGTAGAAGAATGCCTAACTGGTCTTGAGAAGTACCCGAATATCCACCATAAGGAGTTTGAACCTGGGCGACGTCTTGGAGGTCTTCGAGGTCCAAACTGCGGGGTTCGTATTGATTTCCCATCCTATGAGCCCTCTGTCGTGCTCTGCCCCGCTCATCAGCGGCTGGGTGCCTTCGATGTACTCAAAGAGCCGCAGAAGCTGATGCACTTTTGAAAAGAGCCAACCATCGTGTTGTGGACTGAGTTCTCGCTCGGATCAATAACTGTTTCATTAGCCATATTAGAATTCCTCTGTGTCTGGCTATGAAGTGGTTTGCTCTGGCGAGGCTGCGCGTCTGAAGGGGGTGCGCGTCTGGGGCCATGTGGGAGCAGACTTTGATGGCGATTGTATTCACATCTTCTATCCACGGTCCCCTGAGGCATTTTCTACGTTTGTGCATGACGATCATACTGTGAAGATTAACCCCTTTGTAGATCTTTAAGAATTTTTAGTTTTTTCATGTAATCATATAGAGACTGTAATAGATCCTTGTAGCCATGATTTTAATAAAAAAAACTCTTTGTGATATTTTCTATTCTGTGATTTTGTCTTTTTTGTTTGCACGTTTAGTCACCTGCGCTTTTGTAAAGCTGGGTGGATAGTGGGAACACCTACCTACGCTTTTGACAATATCTGCACATTTTAATGCTTCTACAAGACCCCCTTCAAAGTGTTTTGAACTTGAATCAAGCTCGGAATAATTTAAACAGAAGCATGACACGTGTCCTTTTCGAGCGAATGCTTGGCATGCATACTGACAGGCTGTCGTCATGCTTAGGCTTCAGCATTAAATGCCTTGATTCATCGCTTCATTAAAGTTTGATCTTAATTCCTCATTTCTAGGGAACGGTCATCATGATCCCAACTTTTTGTTCGTACGTTGTTCGAAGAATTCTCTTGATCACGAAGCGTTTCGTCTTCTTTTGCTGACGTGGCTGTACCCTATAAGTAGGGTTTGTTAGGGGAGAGAGAATTTTATTGCTTTCGTTTATCTTCCCACAGAAGCTTTTTGTCATTCTTCTTCCTCTTTCAAACCCTAACTTTCTCTGCCATGGCTCCCAAGAAATCAAAGAATCCCGAAAGCTCCCGCAGCGAGCTCTAAGAAGCCTAGTGGGGCAGCGGCTAGCCATCGACCGGCTGTAGAGACTGTGAGGTAGACTAGGATGTCGTCGTCGAGACAGGCCGGGGAGGCCACTCGTTAGGCCAAAGGGAAGCAGTTATCTTCTGAAGCCGTCGTCGTTGAGCAAGCTCATATTGTAGGGGATGTGCGGCCACCCGTTGCAGGTAGACGTCTGATTGTTATTGACTTCTTAGTTTTCTAATGCATATGAGCGTCGACTCTTAGGAGTGTCGTCTCGAAGATATACTGATGCCCTTTTTTCTTGCTGATGCGCATGGACATCTCTCTTCGAGGTGGTGTTCCAAAGATGTGCTAAAGCTCCATCGACTGACACACATAGTTGTTATTTTTCACAAAGTATCAGCTAGACATGGAAGTTTTGCACAGTCAATGTTGACTCACAGCGTCTTCTACGAAGTACTGGTACGGATGCATATTAGCCGATGTGCGGTGCACTTTGCTAGTACCTGTGCAGATACTCCCTGTAAGGACCACTTAGATGACTTTTTATGGTGCAGTGCTTTCATTTTTTCTGACACATTTCTGTTTGTGTGTAGTTCATGTGTCCTTGTATCTCTTCACGGTATTCTTTTCGCATTAACAGGCTGTGCCGTGGGCAACAATGTCGGCGAGGCGTTCACCCACTCTACTGAACAATTGATTGCCTATGGTCAACCGAGAAGTCGACTAACAATGATTCAGGATCAACAGCCTGTATACTTTCATTGTATGATGGATCGAGGCAAGTTATCTCTTCCGTCTGACGCTGTCAGGATGTTGAAACCTTTGTTTCTTTTCGGTGATCACTTGGTTTTAGAAAATACCAAGCTCTTGGAGATAATCGAAGATTGGTATTTCAAGAACTACGATATTCCTCCGTGCGTTCCTTCCGTCAACCGTCATCTTCCGCTCTCGACTTTCTTTTGTTTGGCCGAGAATCGTTTCATGATATGGGAACTGATCTTGAAGCGAGGGGGTTTGATGACCGGCCATATCAAAGTTGAAGGGTGCTCTAATCAGAGGGACTCTTTTAAGAGTGTGCCCGACGATCCATCAGCTACGCTGCGGGTGTTACTCCCTGATCGCCTGCTTGTTGATTTTACCAATGAAGTGCATCCGTTCTGAGCCCCTCTGTCATGACCCGCTACCCAAATTGTTGGGCCGGGCCGAGTCATGTCCAGCCTACGCTTGAGATAAAGCACAGTAAGCTGTTCTAGAAGTAACAAGTTAAGACTAAATGTGCTAACAGTTCTATAAGTAAATAAGAGTCATAAATGCTCCAAACACAAAAGTCGTTTCATATAGAAATAAGTCCAAGTACAAGTCTGAAATGTAAAACTGGATACATGTCCAGTTACAAAATATGTAGTCTAATACATGACTATACTAAATATCCCAAGCGACTACGCAAACTAGACGAGTTTCCCCGCAGGTACATCCTCGTATGGCAAAGCCTGGTCCTCGGCAGTATCTCCATAATATGAGTCGCAGAGTAACTCCTCCTCAGTAAGGATACCTACAACGTTATCCTGTCAGGACGGGAGCAAGTACTGATTCTAACAAACTAGCATATGAAACATGGAAATGAACATAAGTGGAATAACTGGAAACATGGCATCACATAATCTATCATGGCAAGGACACATATGTCATAGAGACAGATGTATATATAATGTTTTGAACTGTAGTAGGTACGTGATCGTCAATAGGTGTAAAATGTACTGTGGTACAAGTATATAAAATATACTTCCGTAGAAGTAAAACAAGCGATAAATGTACATACGTACAAATACAGCTGGTGCGCCTACGATAAGGTATACATAAAATGTCAACCTTGCTCGGTACGTACGTACGAGTAAGGAGGCATGATCACGTACGCTACTAACAGTTTTCTCATAACCCAGGTTCTAATCATGTGAGAGATACATAAAGACTGTTCTAAGCATGGTAGTAACTGAAAGTACAACATGTGAATATTTAACTTGCTACCCCAAAGATCAGCATTTAACATGGTTGGATTTACAATTCATTGATGTAACAGTATGTAAAGTTTATAGAAAGTACTTGCCTCTAGCAAAGCAAAGCAGCGATAAGAATGCTATAGATGCCTGGTAACTCGTCACTGTAAAAATAAATACATAAACTTAGTTTTTATACTAAGCTAAACACTAAGACATTAAGTGGTGCTATACGACTTTCTGATTGGACACCTAGCCAAAATGATGACTTTAGCATAGGAGACCAATGTGGGGTGACACAATACTATAACTAACTTTCTAGGGTCTTTACACTAGTGTGGGGTGAGGTTCAATACGGTTATAACTCAAAATAACACAAAAAGTTACAAGTCGTAATTATTCAATAAATAAATCAACAGTACAATGTGTTCCAATAATTTTTGAGATAGACAAAAAGCTCAATTTTACATAAAATAAAGTACCAAATTGATCCTTGTTAATTATAGAAATTTATTATAATTGTTTTGGAATTTATTAACCAGTATAAGTATTTTATAAAAATCAGTTTTCATAAGTACACAGAAAATGAGTTCTGGTTTCATATGCCAAAACAGTGGCAAAACTGTAAATTAAATACTGCAAAAATTACAATAAATTAGCTAAATTAACATAGTATCTAAATACTATTTTTCCAGAATTTTAACAGCAATAAAAGTATTTTTAGAAATTCAAAAACAGCATGGTACACAATTGAAATTAAATAATTAATTATCTGCGTATTTTGTCCATGTACATAATTTGAACCAGAGTTCAAATACAGGACCCAAGTCCATGAATCAAGTCCAATATGACTTGTACAGGTCTTGAATGTGTCAAAACATATTTGAGCCCAAAAATCCATGCTAAGCTTGGACACAAATGGTTGCAATACTTAAAATAAATACTAATATTTTAACTATGTGAAATTATACATAGTAGTCACATAAATATGACAAATATATTTACATATATTAAAGTATAATATATGTACAATATTACGTAAATTACATAGGCCAAATAGTTATGTATACATACAAATACATATATAATATATATATATATATATATATATATATATATATATATATATATATATATATATATATATAATATATATATATAATATATATATATATATATTATATATATATATATATATATATATATATATATATATATATATTATATATATTATATATATATATATATATAATTATATATATATATAATTATATATAATATATATATATATATATATATATATATATATATATATATATATATATATATATATATATATATATATTACGTAAAATATATATATATATATATATATATATATATATATAATTATATATATATATATATATATTCTTTTGTTTTATAAAGAAATGAATATATAATATGTACATATACGTATATACATAATATATATATATATAACAGAAAAAAATAATATATATAATAGTATATATATACATACACATATACATATATATATATATATATATATATATATATATATATATATATATATATATATATAACAAAAGAAAATAAAATAAAAATAAAACATAACAGAGCCTAAGGCTCGAACTCGGGCCACTGAGCGCGGGCAGGGGGGGTTTAAACTCGCACACTGACCAGTGGGCCAACTCGGGCTCGCTGTTAGGAATAGGTTTAGATTATATTTATTTAGGTTTTAAGTTAAAATATGTATAACCCGATAAATCAAACCCTGTGTCCTGACAGTTAGGGACACAGGAGTCGCGTGTCCGTGCTAAGCACGACACACACGGGTCATAAAACGCGTGTCCAAACTTACCCCTAGGATGCTCGTGTCCAGGCGAACGTTGCACGTAAAAACGAGACACGCACGACACGTATTGGTGCTGCAACTTACGTGTCCGACTTCAAAGGGGGTTTTGAACGCGCTGGACGACGGAGGAAGCATCGTCGCGGCGGCGCTCGGGCGGCATTGCGTTCGTCTTGAGGAGACGCGTCGGATGGTGGCGGTCGATGGGGTGATCGACGTCGGGGAGTTGGCGTTGGGGCTTAGCCGGAGTTAGGGTTTCGGTCGTGGGTTTGGGGAAGAAGAGGGCTGTGGGGGCGTCGATGGTGGTCGTGGGGTTGAGCTAGGGTTTGGGGTGAGTTTGGGGGTTCTTATATGAGGGTTTGAGTTGGTCGGGCTGGGCTAGGTCAGCCGAAAATGGCGGGGGCAGGTCGGCATCGGTCATCAGTCAGTCGTCGGGCAGGGAGCAGTTGGGAGGAGAGAGAGAGGGTGATCGTGGGGGGGTAGGTAGATTAGCAGTCAGGCCCCTAGGATTTAGGAATTTGCAAAAGGACCCTAACAATGTCTAAATACAAAATAAAATTTGCATCCCGCACTTTAAATTAAATAACTAATTACAAACTAACACTGAAACAATTCTAAATATTACAAACTACTATTATAACATTTTAATAAATTAAAAAAACTATATTAAAATATTTTAATAAATTTGTAAAATGGTATTTTAGTTATTAAAACTCTTTTAAAAATTATTTTAAAAATTATAAAAAAATTCCTAAAATCATATTAAATTATTTTAAGGCTAAAAATGACATTAACAACAAATTAACACTAATTAAACAAAAATTGAAAAACAGGGGTTGACAAGTCTTCCCTCCTTGAAAAATTTCGTCCTCGAAATTCACAAGGATTGAAGACCCTATAGTTTTCTAACATAGCAAGCAATGCAATAAATGACTAAGGCTACGATCTAAACTAACCTCTAAGGTATCAAGCGGGAAAGGGTGGTTCCCTCGCAGCGGTTGGATCGAACAAGTAAGGGTTTCTCTCCCTCATGTCCGACTCCCTCTCCCAAGTAGATTCACCCGGAGAGTGACGGCTCCAAGCTACTCGTACTAAGTGTATAATCTTGTTCCTCAGCCTCTTCTCCCTCATGTCTAATATTTCCACAGGATGCTCAGAAACTGTAAGTCTCGGTCAGATCTCCAACTCTGAATGATATAACACATGGCTGGGGTCCGGAACATATCTCCTCAGCTGAGATACGTGAAAGACATCGTGAACTCCTGCTAGGTTGGGTGGAAGTGCAACCCTGTAAGCTACCTCTCCGATCCTGCCAAGTATCTCGAACGGCTCGATGTATCTGGGGCTCAGCTTCCCTCCTCGTCCGAACTGGATCGTCCCTCTAGTAGGTGATATCTTCAATAGAACCATATCACCGTCTGCGAACTCAATCGGTCTACGACTAGCATCAGCCCAGTGTTTCTGCCTGTCCTGAGCTACTCTGAGCCTATCTCTGATCATCCTGACCTTCTCTGCTGCATACGTGATCATCTCTGGCCCAAGCATGACTCTGTCCCCAACATCGTCCCAAAAGCGCGGTAGGTGTTGTTGTATGAAAACACTACCAAGTGCAGATGGCTCTTCCATGATCTGCCAAAGTCCAGTACGCAGGTCCTCAGCATATCCTCCAGTGTCTGTATCGTCCTCTCGGACTGTCCATCTGTCTGTGGGTGGTACGCCGTACAGAACTTGAGCCTACTGCCCAACTCCTCCTGCAAGCTCCTCCAGTAGTGGGACGTGAATCTGTTGTCTCTGTCCGACACGATACTCACTGGTACTCCATGCAAGCGAACAATCTGCTGCATGTAAAGCTCTACCAACTTCTCGGTAGAAAGCCCCACCTTGAAGGGTATAAAGTGCGCACACTTCGTCAGCCTGTCCACGATGACCCAAATGGCATCCTTCCCTCCTTGGAAACGAGGAAGCCCTGAGACGAGGTCCATCGTAATGTGTTTCCACTTCCACTCGGGAATGGATAACGGCTGTAATAGACCAGCTGGCCTCTAGCGCTCCGCCTTGACCTGCTGGCAAACTAGGCATCTTGAAATAAAACATGATACATCCCTCTTCATTCCGTGCCACCAAAGATGTCCCCGTAAGTCACGGTACATCTTGTTAGCACCAGGGTGAATAGAATATCTCGATCGGTGCGCCTCCTGTAAGACTGTCTCTACCAGTTCTCCCTTCAACATGCACAATCGGCTGCCATGCCTCAAGGATCCATCCTCTGCTACAGTGAAGTCATCCAGCAATCCAGCTAAAGCCTGGGCTTGAAGTCTGCGAAGGCTCTCATCTGTAGACTGTGCCTCCCTGATCTTCTCTATCAAACCTGACTGAATGTCAAGTGCCATCATCTGTATCACTGATCCTGGCCGAACTATCTCGATACCGAGCTTCTCCAGATCTTCCCGCAAATGCCGATCTATCATCAGATACCATGCCATTGGATGCCTGCACAGCGCATCCGCCACCACATTTGCCTTTCCGGTATGATATTGTAAATCGATGTCGAAGTCCTTCATCAACTCCTGTAATGCCCCAGTCCCAAAATACGTAGGACTTGGAACGTAGACATGCCAGCTGTATTCATACGAAGTATACTCCAATATATGGAAGCCTCGTATAAATACATAAGCTGTAAAATGCAGTAGAACCATAACAAATCTCATCCACGCAAAATAAATAAATAAAACACATCATATAAAGATAATGAATTGTCTTGATACAATATGTTGGGCGGAGAAAAATCTACTACTACAACAAGTAAAGGAAAAATACGTAAGAAAAGATATGAATTTGGCGAGCGAAGCGAAGACGATCCAAATGCAATCATCCTCGAAGAAATAGCGATGATCACGGCTAGAGCTAGAACACCTGCGAAAGATAATAGCACACATCTGGAGAGATAACCAGGTCCTCAGAGGGACGTAACAAGATACATAATATCTTGCCATATAAACTGAATAAATATTGCTCAAATAAATAAGTAAATCGAATTATAACATAGTCCAATACGCACCTACTGAACGAGCGTACCATCCCCCCAACCAAACAATGACAGGAGATGGTAAACTAATTCACGGCGACATATCTTTCCATGCTATGAATCCAAGATGGTATCCGGACCCCAACAAGGTTCGATACCTTCTCATCGAAGTAGTAAGTCACACCTACAACCAAACAAGGACAAGATATGACGAACTAATCTGCGACAAGTTATTGTTCCAAGCCACGGTCAGTCACAAGTACCCAAACCAAAAGTACTCGTACCTAACGGATAAAGGTGCCTACCGTTCTAAGTGAAATATAGTTAAGAACAATCCTTCCTACGCATGGGCCCTGGCTGAATAGGATCGGCATAGTCCCCCTTGGGCACCAGAGGCCCCATCAGTAAGAGCATGACGTTCCGCAGAATCGTTAGTAGCCGTCAGTAATCTTGGGTCATCAACCCCGTATCTCCAACGGAGAGTCCGGGTCACAAGGGAAGTGCATCGAAGCCCATATGCTAAGGAATTATCCTCACCGCCTAATGCCTACTGTGTTGTATCCACAACACAAACCACTATAACCGCTAAGTCAAACTAGCATGCAATCTCTATTAGCGGTTATTCCTATCGCACGGCTTGTACGTACTGGTGGCCAGCCAATCACGTACTTTCGTGTTCTACATGCGATACACAACTTCGTGGTACAACGTGCTAAGGCCAACGAATGCAACACACAAGGTTGTCCCTTAAATCTAGGTTTAATGTGAAAAAAATAATACATAGCAGGAAATATAAATGAACAGTAAGTTCTAACAGGTTATGCATGTATCACAATTTATTTTGCATAAAAAAATAAATAATGCATGAAATATGAGCCAAAATAATTAAACAGCAAATGACAAGGTGTCTTACCTGAGGTCCTTGCTGGTGAAATCGACAATCCCGTTGGGTACAGAATAGTCATAGGGCTACACAAGATAACTCAGACGATGTGACAAACTTCTAAAATAAAAACCAAAAGTAAAATATTCTGGAAAATTTTTAGGAAAAATATATGATAAGTATTTTTCTGTCAATATTCCGAAACTTCAAACGGGTCGTGATTCTGATTCCTGGTTCTTCCAGAATCTCAAAAACACTAAAACGTGTCAGATTTCGGAACACTGACACTCCACAAATTTTCTAGAAAATTAAGTTCTGAATTTATGAAAATAAAATTTACATTCAAAAAATATACCTCAATACGATTCCAGCAAAAAAAACTGGAGGTCAAAAGGAGTCCGGAGTTAGGAGTTATGGTCATTCGAAGTTGCTACAACCTTTAAAAATTGAGGCTGAATTTATGACGAAAAAAAAGAGAGAAATTTTGACAAGGATGGTTTGAAAGATGATTTGTGGTGAAAATAATATGGAGGAGTACCTGCCTATTTATAGGATGTGGGAATTCTCAATTAGATAAGAATTAGGATTCCTTTAAACCCAATTTAGATATTTCCTAATTTAATTTAAAAGCAATCAAATCCAAATCCAAATCCAAATCCAAATCCAAATCCAAATCCAAATCCAAATTTAATTTAAATCAAATCAAATCAAATTCTCTTAGTTTAAAATCAAATCAATTAAAGCCAATTTAAATCTATTTAAATTTTTAGCTCAAAATCAAATGGGATAAATAAATTTCGAATATTTAACTATTTAAATAAATCCAAAAATCAAATCAAGATTTAAATGGCCAACATAACTTCCAAATATATTTTTCAAAATACCAATAATAATAATTTTGAAAATAATAAATATTTTTAAATATCTTTTTGAATAATAAATCTCAAAAATTATATTTTTATTTAAATTAAACTAGCAAATATTTATGAAATATATGTATGCATGAATAATATTATTTATTCCAAATAAAAGGCCTTTCATAAATAAAATCATAAATTTAGGAAATTTTGATAGCTAAATTAAATATTACATATATTATTTTGAAACTATAAAAATAAAAAAATATTTTTCTCAAAATATGTACGCTCGCACATATTCGTACTCGTCGAGCAACTACGAAAAATAAAATTTCGTGCGCGACGTACAATACGACTATGCGACGTACAATACAAAAATTTTAAATCAGTACCAAATTTAATATATATAAAAAAATATAGTAGAAATTTAGGAGTTTTACATCCAGTTCCAAAATACGTAGGACTAGGAACGTAGACATGTAACGCCCCACAAAAATATGTAACGCCCCAGTTCCAAAATACGTAAGACTAGGAACGTAGACATGCCAGCTGTATTCATATGAAGTATACTCCAATATATGGAAGCCTCGTATAAATACATAAGCTGTAAAATACAGTAGAACCATAACTAATCTTATCCACGCAAATAAATTAATAAAAGACATCATATAAAGTTAATGAATTGTCTTGATACATTAAATTGGGCGGAGACAAATCCACAACCAACAAAATAAGGAAAAATACATGGAAAATGAAATAAGTGGCGGGCGAAGCGAAGACGATCCAAGCGCAATCATCCTCGAAGAAAAAAGATGGTCTCGACGAGAGCTAGAGCACCTGCGTAAGACAATAGCACACAACTGGAGAGATAACCAGGTCCTCAGAGGGACGTAACAAGACACATAATATCATGCCATATAAACTGAATAAATATTGCTCAAATAAATAAGTAAATCGAATTATAACATGTTTCAATACGCACCTACTGAACGAGCGTACCATCCCCCCAACCAAACAAGGACAGGAGATGGTAAACTAATTCACGGTAACGTATCTTCCCATGCTATGAATCCAATATGGTATCCGGACCCCAACAAGGTTCAATATCTTCTCATCGATGTAGTAAGTCACACCTACAACCAAACAAGGACAAGATGTGATGAACTAATTCACGACAAGTTATTGTTCCAAGCCACGGTCAGATACAAGTACCCAAACCAAAAGTACTCGTACCTAACGGATAAAGGTAGCCTACCGTTCTAAGTGAAATGTAGTTAAGAACAATCCTTCCTACGCATGGGCCCTGGCTAAATAGGATCGGCGTAGTCCCCCTTGGGCACCAGAGGCCCCATCAGTAAGAGCATAACGTTCCGCAGAATCGTTAGTGGCCGTCAGTAATCATAGGTAATCTGACCCGCGTCTCCGACGGAGCTCACGGGTTACAAAAGGGAAAGTGCATCGAAGCCCATTCGCTAAGGAATTGTCCTCCCCGCCCAATACCTACTCTGTTGTATCCACAACAGTAACCTCTATAACCGCTAAGTCAAACTAAGAATGCAACCTCTATTAGCAGATGTTCCTATCGCACAGCTTGTACGTACTGGTGGCCAGCCAATCATGCACTTCCGTGTCCTACATGCGACACACAACTTCGTGTTACAACGTGTCAAGGCCAATGAATGCAACAAACAAGGTGGTCCCTTAAATCTAGGTTTAATGTAAGAAAAACAATACATAGCAGGAATATAAATGAACATTAAGTTCTAACAGTTACGCCATGTATCACAGTTTATTTTGCATAAAGAAAATAAATAATGCATGAAATATGAGCTAAAATAAATAAACAGCAAATGACAAGGTGTCTTGCCTGAAAGGACGCCTGGTGGTGCTGCAATAATCATGGTGGCATAAACTGCGTCTTTGGTGTAATAACTACACAAGGGGACCTCTGATGGTGGCGCGGATCGTGTCATTGAGTCCAGAAGGGTCAATTTAGTTAGGACGGACATGAGGACTTACCAAATTTGTAAAGGACGAGGATTATGGCTAGTCGAGATGAGAGACGATAATCGAAGGAAATTGTTAAATAAGAATATACAACTTTTTAGGAATATTTATAATATTATAAAACTAAAAATATTTTAGATGAGTATAAAATAAATCATTTTAGACCCAAAAATCCTAATTTTGTCCAAATATAATTTTTTAAGTCAAAACTGCATTTGAAAAATAATTAGAATACTATAATAATATTTTTAAATCAAAAATTATAGAATACCATGAAAATACAATAATATAATTAATTAAGATATTATAATGTATAAATCAATAACAAATACGATATTAATATTAGTAAAATCGGTGATAATAATAATACTAATAAAATAGCAGATACAAAAGAAGGAGAAAACAACATAAACTTAAACAAAAACAAACAAACAAAAATAATAGTAATAATAATAATAATATTAATAATGAAATAACAGTACTAATGGTAACAATAATAATAATGAAAATAATTAAAAATAATAATTCAGTGTAATTGGAATTTTGATAATAATAATAATAATAATAATAATAATAATGAAAAATAATAATAATAATAATGAGAAGGATAGATACTGAAAGAAAATGAATCAACAACAAACAAAAGACAAAACAATCTTTACAAAAAAAAATGAGTACAGCACAGCTGCTCTCTCTTAATGAGAAATGAGAGGGAGAAAGAGGAAAAAGGATTGGAGAGGAAGAGAGGAGTGAGAGAGAGAGTTCGGTGGAGAGGAGATCGAGGAAGGAAGAGAGGGCGGCTCGTCGGGCGATTAGAGGAGCTGGGGATAGATCGGGACGACGAAGGGTGGCAAACGGCGGAGCGGGCGAGAGGGAACGGCGGACAGGGTTTTAGTCGGCGGTCAGGAGCTGTGCGTGCGCGGCGGAGAGAGGATTAGGGTTCGGCGGAGAAGTACGGAGAGCGGGAGTGGTGCTGCTCCGGCGCGTGCGGTGGGCGCGGACCGGAGGAGGTCGGCGGACGGGCTGGGAAGCAAGGGGGCGGACGCGGTCGGCCGGCCGGGCGCGCTTGTACGGAGGTGGCGGGGATGAGCACGGGGAGAGGCTGCGAGGGTTTGTGGCGATCACGGTGGCGGAGGAGGGCTGTGCCTTGCCGGACGGGCGCGCAACCTGTGGAGGCAGGCGGAGGAAGCCGGAGACGAGCCCCGGTGCACGGGATCGGCGGATCCGTGCGGCGGCGTATTTGGTCGCAGATTTAATTGGATTTAAACTAAAAATGTAACGCCCCAGTCCCAAAATACACGAGAAACCGACAATCGTGCGATTGGATTATATCTCGATTGGACCCGACTATGGAATCGAGAAAAGAGGCCAATTATGTGCTAGAGATTGACCCTACTAGTTAGTTGTCCCAAAACACCATTAGTTTAATTCTTTAAGTTGGGTAGAATACCTTATGAACTAGCAACCCATTTGACCTAGTAGGGTAGAATACCTTATGGACGAGATTACATGCGACACACAACTTCGTAGCTAAAGTAATTTATCTAGACCTGCATGGGCCACCACCTCCTCCTCTCCCCGACCAAACACCACTAAAATACTAATCATAGTTTCTGATAAATAATAATAATAAAATAAAATAAAAAACTTAGTGTGATATTAATAATAAGGATGAAATAAGAATAATAATAATTCAGCATATCTATCACAGTTTATTTTGCTAGAGATTGACCCTACTAGTTAGATGTCCCAAACACCCTTAGCTTAATTCTTTTAAGTTGGGTAGAACACCCCACGACCCGACACGCCCTTGACTATTAAGACCATAGAGACTAGAGGAATCTTTCCCATTTGGTCAACCAAGCCTTGGACAATAAACCATAGAATGATTGTATAGGAATAAAAGACTTAGATCCTTATGACCCTTAGACTATTCATAATTGATTTTATTTATCTACCATCGTGCCTATATTTTTACTATCTAAACTAATGATGCTAATATAGCCTAGTTTTTGCAAGTTTATCTTTTTATCGAGCTTGTTCAAGACATATGTTATTGGAAGAGCTCCCACTAACATGTTGTCTAATCAGAACTGGTGCATAATAGTCTGATCAACCAAGTGCACTTTGGTTCGCTTTTGCCTATTATTCTATGTGGATGGGGACATAGTTAAACTTGTCCTCTAGATTCCCATCCACGACTACCTTGACAATTCCTTTGAAATTATTCGATCGTCTTTGAATCACGTATTCGTATTCGATAACGCCTCCTTCGAACTCTATATTGCTTTCGTCTTCACCTATTTTAGGAGGATGAAAGCGTCATACTAGAGCTTCCTCTAACCTTCCTATCGGCTATGACCATTCTTACTCGATGTTGCGATATCTTCATCCTAAACTAATCGACCCTATCAAGACCCTCTAATCGCTTAATTAAAGCGAATCTATTTCATTCTCTTAATCGTGAACCTCATTCATTACCCGTGACCATACCGTATTATTTTCTATAATCTAGAACGCGATTCTTACGGCATGATTTTGTTATCGATTGTTCCCCATTGATACCCCCTTGTGCATTTCACCCCCTCCTAATTCTTAATTTCGAGGACGAAATTCTTTTAAGTTGGCTAGGATGTAAAACCCCTAAATTTCTACTATTTTTAATTTATTAAATTTGGTTCTGGTTTAAATTTTTTTTTGTATCGTACGTCACATAGTCGTATTGTACTTCGTACGCGAAAGTTTATTTTTCGAATTTGCTCAACGAGTGCGAATATGTGTGAGCGTACATATTTTAGAAAAATAATTTCTATCTTTTTATAGTTTCAAAATAATATACATAATAATTATTTTGTTATCGTTCCAAAAATTTCCAAGTTTGTTATTTTATTTATAAAGTCTTACATTTTTCACAATTATTAATAATAAATAATATTTTTATTTGTATGCTAGAAAAGCATAATTATGAGAAAATCATTTGTACCTACATACATATTTAGTAATTATTTATTAGTTTATTTTAAATAATAATGTAATTTTCGAAATTAATATTATTAGTATTTTCGGAAAGCATATTTTTTTATTTATTGTGGAGATTTAAATATTGATTTGAATTTATGTATTTATTTAAATAGTTAATATTGAAATTTGATTTATTGATTTGATTTTAAACTAAGGGAATTAAATTAGATTTAATTGGATTTGGATTTAGAATGGATTTCATTGATTTAATTTAATAGATTGATTTATCTAATTTGGGTTTAAACAATCCTAATCATTATCTAATTGGGAATTCCCACATCCTATAAATAGGCAGGTACTCCTCCAATTCATTATTCATCCATCAAATTCCATAAACCAATGGTGCGTGACTCGTGTCCGTGTCCTCTTCCTACCATAATTCTTATTCTACTATTTATACAGATATATTGCTCCTCCTCCGTGCCGACAACCCCGGCACGATACATCAATTCCCAATTCCAAACCCTAGCCCTAATCCTAACCTTACCCCTGGCCGCAGCAGCCTCCCTAATGCCGTCACCCCCGCCATCTCCCGACACCGACCAGCCTCCTCCTGCCTCGCCAACTCTCCGACGACACCACCGTCAGTATCACAACCACCATCACCACGACGTCGCCACCACCACCACAGCCATGGACACCGCCCAGGCCAGTAAACCCAAGAACCACCATCACCACCACCAGGCCGTCTCCATCTCCGACCGGCCGACCGGTCGCCCGTACCCAGTCCGACCTGTACTCTCCACCGCCACCCCGGACTCCGACTCCACCAACAGAACCACTACCCCGACTATGACAACCATCGCACGAACGCCCAAAAACCACCGACACTATCACCACCACACCCCAGGCCGCAGCCACCCCCGGACCCCGGCCAACTCCGGCCAATAACCACCGACAGCCCAAAATTAAAACCCCAAACTCAAGGCCAACAAGACGAGACTCACCTCCGCGCACGAGCTCCGCTGTGACCGCCCCGCGTCCGACAACGCCGACAGCCGCCGCGACCAGAACCGCCGACCACTGCCATATCCCTGGCCTCTCTGCCGCCCTTCGACCCGACTCTTCCGACCTCCGTACCCTACCGCCGGAGGCGCGCCACCGTCCTTCCTCCTGACTCCCGCCCGCTCGCCGACGAACCGACCGCGCCACTCTGGACCCCTCGCCTCCCAGCGCTGGCGTCCACCGCAGTAAGCGGCCGGACCGTCGTCCTCCGCCGCTCCCTCCCTCTGGGAAACCCCCTCGTTCGCCTCACTCTCTCTCACACGCTCATTTTTCCCCAATCTCGTTTTCTCTCTCTATCCTCTGCTACTCCTCTCTTTATATTCCTTGCTGTTTTTTTCTTTCTCATTTATTCCTTTAGTTGCTACTGGTACAGTTAGTGTAATTTTTTTTTTTTGTTTTTTTTTACTTTCAATGATAACTCATATATTTTATTTATATTAATATTAGGATTATTATTATTATTATTATTATTATTATTATTATTGATTATCATCACTATTTTGTTTTTGTTATATAGAATTATTATTGCTAACATAATACCTAATATTAGTGTTGTTATTATTATCATTATTATCATTATTATTATCATTATTATTATTATTATTATTATTATTATCTATTATTATTTTATTATTAATATTATTACCAGTATTATTATCACATTATGAAGGTTGTGTATATAAATTAGTATATGTAATTAAATCATTCGGATTATTTTGTCACGAGTTTTCTAATAAATTTTTATTATATTTTATTAAATAAAAATATTTATATAATAATTGTCCCAAAATTATCTTGTAATAAAAATAACTGTATTAGGCTCGGTCTATAATTTCAAATTTAGTTTCTAACCTAGATATCCTATTTTGATAAGATTCGAGTTTTTGCCTAAAAGTTTATTTTGATTTCTAGTATTACCTACAAGTATTTTTACTAATGAAATATAGTTCTTTCTAAATCATATTTTTACTACTTAGAGTTTTTAGACGAAAAAAGATTCTAATTTATAAGTACGTATTTTTTTATCTAAAATATTTTCCAATTTATTATAAATTGTTTTCTAAAAACGTATATATATTATTTATCTAATTTCTTTCGAATATCCTCTTGTCCATGACACAACCTATCTTCCTATTCCCTTACCAATTCTATATTACCGTATGCCCACCCTAACTAATTTGACCCTTCTGGACCCAATGGAACTGTCTGTGTCACCAACAGAGGTCACCTTGTATAGTTGTTGCATCGAAGTTGCAGTTCGTGCTACATTGATTATCGCAGCACACCAGGCGCTCTACCAGGCAAGATACCTTGCTATTTGCTGTTTATTTATTTTAGCTCATATTTCATGCATTATTTATTTTCTTTATGCAAAATAAACTGTGATACATGGCATAACTGTTAGAACTTACTGTTCATTATTATTCCTGCTATGTATTATTTTTCTTACACATTAAACCTAGATTTAAGGGACCGCCATGTGTGTTGCATTCATTGGCCTTGACACGTTGTAACACGAAGTTGTGTGTCGCATGTAGAACACGGAAGTACGTGATTGGCTGGCCATCAGTACGTACAAGCCGTGCGATAGGAATAACCGCTAATAGAGGTTGCATGCTAGTTTGACTTAGCGGTTATAGTGGTTTGTGTTGTGGATACAACACAGTAGGCATTGGACGGGGAGGATAATTACTTAGCGTATGGGCTTCGATGCACTTCCCTTGTGATCCGGACTCTCCGCTGGAGATACGGGGTTGATGACCCATGATTACTGACGACCACTGACGATTCTGCGGAACGTCATGCTCTTACTGATGGGGCCTCTGGTGCCCAAGGGGAACTACGCCGATCCTATTCAGCCAGGGCCCATGCGTAGGAAGGATTGTTCTTAACTACATTTCACTTAGAATGGATAGACACCTTTATCCGTTATATACGAGTACTTTTGGTTTGGGTACTTGTATCTAGACCGTGGCTTGGAACAATAACTTATCGCGGATTAGTTCGTCACATCTTGTCCTTGTTTGGTTGTAGGTGTGACTTACTACTTCGATGAGAAGGTATTGAACCTTGTTGGGGCCCGGATACCATATTGGATTCATAGCATGGGAAGATACGTTACCGTGAATTAGTTTACCATCTCCTGTCCTTGTTTGGTTGGAGGGATGGTACGCTCGTTCAGTAGGTGCGTATTGGACCATGTTATAATTCGATTTACTTATTTATTTGAGCAATATTTATTCAGTTTATATGGCATGATATTATGTGTCTTGTTACGTCCCTCTGAGGACCTGGTTATCTCTCCAGGTGTGTGATATTGTCTTTCGCAGGTGCTCTAGCTTTAGCCGTGATTATCGCTACTTCTTCGAGGATGATTGCATTTGGATCGTCTTCGCTTTGTTCGCCAAACTTATTTATTTCTCATGTATTTTTCCTTATCTTGTTGGTAATAGATTTGTCTCCGCCCAACATATTGTATCAAGACAAATTCATTCTCATTATATGACATCTTTATTTCATTTATTTTTGTGGATGAGATTAGTTATGGTTCTACTGTATTTTACAGCTTATGTACTCATACGAGGTTTCCATATATTGGAGTATACTTCGTATGAATACCGCTGGCATGTCTACGTTCCTAGTCCAACGTATTTTAGTAATGGGGCGTTACATGTTTTTGAATACGTAGGACTAGGAACGTAGATATGCTAGCTGTATTCATACGAAGTATACTCCAATATGTGGAAGCCTCGTATAAATACATAAGCTGTAAAATGCAGTAGAACCATAACTAATCTCATCCACACAAATAAATGAATAAAAGACATCATATAAAGATAATGAATTGTCTTGATACAATATGTTGGGCGGAGACAAATCTACTACCAACAAAATAAGGAGAAATACATGGAAAATGAAATAAGTGGCGGGCGAAGCGAAGACGATCCAAGCGCAATCATCCTCGAAGAATAGAGATGGTCACGACTAGAGCTAGAGCACCTTCGAAAGACAATAGCACACACCTGGAGAGATAACCAGGTCCTCAGAGGGACGTAACAAGACACATAATATCATGCCATATAAACTGAATAAATATTGCTCAAATAAATAAGTAAATCGAATTATAACATGTTCCAATACGCACCTACTGAACGAGCGTACCATCCCCCCAACCAAACAAGGACATGAGATAGAAAACTAATTCACGGTAACGTGTCTTCCCATGATATGAATCCAATATGGTATCCGGACCCCAACAAGGTTCAATACCTTCTCATCGAAGTAGTAAGTCACACCTACAACCAAACAAGGACAAGATGTGACGAACTAATTCGCGACAAGTTATTGTTCCAAGCCACGGTCAGATACAAGTACCCAAACCAAAAGTACTCGTACCTAACTGATAAAGGTAGCCTACCATTCTAAGTGAAATGTAGTTAAGAACAATCCTTCCTACGCATGGACCCTGGCTAAATAGGATCGGCGTAGTCCCCCTTGGGCACCAGAGGCCCTATCAGTAAGAGCATGACGTTCCGCAGAATCGTCAGTGGCTGTCAGTAATCATGGGTAATCTGACCCGCGTCTCCGACGGGGCTCACGGGTTACAAAAGGGAAAGTGCATCGAAGCCCATACGCTAAAGAATTTTCCTTTCCGCCCAATGCCTACTCTGTTGTATCCACAACAGTAACCTCTATAACCGCTAAGTCAAACTAAGCATGCAACCTCTATTAGCGGTTATTTCTATCGCACGGCTTGTACATACTGGTGGCCAGCCAATCATGCACTTCCGTGTCCTACATGCGACATACAACTTCGTGTTACAATGTGTCAAGGCCAATGAATGCAACAAACAAGGTGGTCCCTTAAATCTAGGTTTAATGTGAGAAAAATAATACATAGTAGGAATATAAATGAACAGTAAGTTCTAACAGTTATGCCATGTATCACAGTTTATTTTGCATAAAGAAAATAAATAATGCATAAAATATGAGCTAAAATAAATAAACAGCAAATGGCAAGGTGTCTTTTCTGATAGGACGCCTGGTGGTGCTGCAATAATCATGGTGGCATGAACTGCGTCTTTGGTGTAATAACTACACAAGGGGACCTCTGATGGTGGCACGGATCATGTCATTGAGTCCAGAAGGGTCAATTTAGTTAGGGCGGACATGAGGACTTACCAAATTTGTAAAGGACGATGATTATGGCTAGTCGAGATGAGAGACGATAATCGAAGGAAATTGTTAAATAAGAATATACAACTTTTTAGGAATATTTATAATATTAGAAAACTAAAAATATTTTAGATGAGTATAAAATAAATCATTTTAGACCCAAAAATCCTAATTTTGTCCAAATATAATTTTTTAAGTCAAAACTACATTTGAAAAATAATTAGAATACTATAATAACATTTTTAAATCAAAAATTATAGAATACCATGAAAATACAATAATATAATTAATTGAGATATTATAATGTATAAATCAATAACAAATACGATATTAATATTAGTAAAACCGGTGATAATAATAATACTAATAAAATAGCAGATACTAAAGAAGGAGAAAACAACATAAAACTTAAACACAAACAAACAAACAAACAAAAATAATAGTAATAATAATAATAATAATAATAATAATAATAAAATAACAGTACTAATGGTAACAATAATAATAATAATGATGACTATAATGAAAATAATTAAAAATAATAATTCAGTATAATTAGAATTTTGATAATAATAATAATAATAATAATAAAAATAATACTAATGAAAAATAATAATAATAATAATAATGAGAAGGATAGATACTGAAAGAAAACGAATCAGCAACAAACAAAAGACAAAACAATCTTTACAAAAAAAAAATGAGTACAGCACAGCTGCTCTCTCTTAATGAGAAAGGAGAGAAAGAAAGAGGAAAAAGGATTGGAGAGGAAGAGAGGAGTGAGAGAGAGAGTTCAGCGGAGAGGAGATCGAGGGAGGAAGAGAGGGCGGCTCGCCGGGCGATCGGAGGAGCTGGGGACAGATCGGGACGGCGAAGGGTGGCAAACGGCGGAGCGGGCGAGAGGGAACGGCGGACAGGGCTTTAGTCGGCGGTCGGGAGCTGCACGTGCGCGGCGGAGAGAGGTTTAGGGTTCGGCAGAGAAGTACGAAAAGCGGGAGAGGTGCTGCTCCGGCGCGTGCGGTGGGCGCGGACCGGAGGAGGTCGGCGGACGGGCTGGGAAGCAAGGGGCGGACGCGGTCGGCCGGCCGGGCGCGCTTGCGCGGAGGCGGCGGGGATGAGCACGGGGAGAGGCTGCGAGGGTTTGCGGCGATCACGGTGGCGGAGGAGGGCTGTGCCTTGCCGGAGGGGCGCGCAACCTGCGAAGGCAGGCGGAGGAAGCCGGAGACGAGCCCCGGTGCACGGGATCGGCGGATCCGTGCGACGGCGTATTTGGTCGTGGAAGACCAACGTCGTGGCGGTGGCTATGTACCAGGGAGGCAGCGGGTCAAGGTTCACCGTGGGTCGCCGGATCGTGGGCGCACGTTGACTGGAGGTAAGTGGTGGCTGGTGGGGGTGTGTGTTTTAATTTCTGTTCTCTTTTATTTCTATGGTGCGGGTGTTTTTGGTGGTGGCGGTCGGGAGTTGGCCGGAGATTTATGGTAGGGTGGTGTTGGAAGGTTGAGGACGAGGATGGTCATGGTAGATTTTGGGTGTCGAGCTGTTGGCAGTCGACCGGGAAGGGGCGGTGTCGGGGTCAGGGATGGTGACAAGGGTGGTGGTTCTCGGTGGTTGGAGGTACCGTCGGCCGACTATGGCCAGTAACGATGGTGGTGCCGTGGGAGGTAACAGTGGTGACGGGTGATGGCGGACATGGGGACATCGACGGACGGCAGGAATTAGGTTTAGGGTTAGAGAATTGGGGATCAAAAATTAGGGTTTAGGGATTGGAGATAGTGTCGGGATTGTCGACACAAAAAGAAGAAATCATGTATTTGTAAAAAAAATGTGGAATAAGATTATGGACTGGGAGGGAACACGGACACGATGCACGGACTTTTAGGTGGTGGAAATTTTGGAAGATGAATGATAGAAATTGGAGGAGTACCTGCCTATTTATAGGATTTGGGAATTCCCAATAAGATCGGATTTGGAATAGATTTAAACCCAAAATAGATAATTCGTAGTTTAAATTAAATCTATTTAAAAATTCCAATCAACTTAAATTACATTGTATCTTTTTTTTTAAAATCAAATAAGATAACCAAATTTCAAATATTAACTATTTAAATAAATCTAATAATTCAAATCAAGATTTAAATGGCCACAATAACTTCCAAATATATTTTTCAAAATACCAATAATAATAATTTCAAAAATAATAAATATTTTTAAATATCTTTGTGAATAATAAAATATTAATATTAGTAAATATCAAAAATTACATTTTTATTTAAAATAGACTAATAAATAATTACGCAAATATATGTATACACGAATAATGCATACATGACTATGCTTTTCCTAGTATACAATAAAATATTATTTTATGATTAATAACTGCTAAAAACAAAAAGGCTTTTTATAGCAAGAAAAATAATTATATAATATTTTGAAAGCGTATGATATAATAAAATATTTTTCTAAAATATGTACGCTAGCACATATTCGCACTCGACAAGCAAGAAAAATAAAATTTCGTGCGCGACGTAAAATACGACTACGCGACGTACAATACAAAATTTTAAATCGGTACCAAATAAAATAAAAAATAGTAGAAATTTAGGAGTTTTACATCCTACCCAACTTAAAAGAATTTCGTCCTCGAAATTAAGAATTAGTAGGGGGTGAGAGGACACAAGGGGGTATCAATGAGGATCCAACGATGATAATGTTTTCATAAAATTATGTCGTAAGAAATCACGATCTAGATCGTAGAAAAATAATACGGTATGGTCACGGGTAATGAATGAGGGTCACGATTAAGAGAACGAAATAGATTCGCTTTAATTAAGCAATTAGAGGGTCTTGATAGGGTCGAGTAGTTTAGGATGAAGATATAGCAACATCGAGTGAGAATGGTCATAGCCGATAGGAAGGCTAGAGGAAGTTCTAGTATAACGCCTTCGTCCTCCTAAAATAGGTGAAAGCGAAGGCAATATAGAGTTCGAAGGAGGCGCTTATCGAATACGAATACGTGATTCAAAGACGATCGAAAAATTTCAAAGGAGTGGCCAAGGCAGTCGCGGATGGGACTCTAGAGGACAAGTTTAACTATGTCCCCATCCACGTAGAATAATAGACAAAAGCGAACCAAAGTGCACTCGGTTGATCAGACCATCATACACCGGTTCTGATTAGACAGTATGTTAGTGAGCGGCCGCTCAATATCATATGCCTTGATCAAGCTCGATAAAGAATTAGCTTGCAAATACTAGGCTATATTAGCATCATTAGTTAAAATAGTAAATACATAAGCACGAGAGTTTAAGATTTAAAGAAGGTAGAATGATTCTAAGTCATACAGTCGTCCTATAGTCTTCTTGTCCAAGTCCTTGGTTGGCTAGACGGGTTAGGTCCTCTAGATTCTAGGATCTAAATAAGCTTGCTAATATAGGTCACTAGGTCAAAGGGGTTGCTAGTTCATAAGGTATTCTACCCAACTTAAAGAATTAAACTAATGGTGTTTTGGGACACCTAACCCGTCTACCCAACTTAAAGAATTAAACTAATGGTGTTTTGGGACAACTAACTAGTAGGGTCAATCTCCGCAGAATCGTTTTCATGCTTTAACTTGATCTTCTTTATTTGGTGCATTAATTATCACCTCGTGAACTCCCACTTTCTATTTTTGATCTTCTGGCGTCCCCTACCGTGACTTGCATATTTGGAGTACAAGACTAGACTTTTTTTTCCAACAAATTTTATATGTAAGACCTAGACAAGTCCACCTTCATGTAGATATATCATGTCCTACTAAAACACGTCTCCTTGTACCCTATTTTCTTGATATGACTTTCCAGCCAAATGGCTAAGCTATAACCTCTACCATGACACCAGTTACTTTCGGACTTGAATTAGAGGTCCAACGTTGACTCATTCTTCAACCTGATAGGTGATTGTGTTCTACTTCATTCATTAAATGCTTAAAATTATGCTCTATCTTGATTGCTTGACCCATTGTCCTATGATACTATTAGTTTAACTCTTGTAATTTGGGTAGAATACCTCACAACCAAACAAACCTTTTTCTCGTGAACCACATTGGTAAGTTCACTTAGACTAATTTCAGAGGACCCTAACTTAGCTAGTCAACCAAGCCAACTGCACATGTCCAAACTTCGGACGGAAATTAGATTTTAGAAGATCTTGGGCTATTTAAAATTTCCTTCATCAGTACCTCCCTTGCTCATATTTTGGCCATCTCATGCTGCTAATGTAGCTTCAGTTTTACAAGTTTATTTCGTTATCAAGCTTGATCATGACATATTTTATTGGGTGCACCCACTAACATATTGTCTACTCAAAACCGGTGCATAATGGTCTGATCAACCGAGTGCACTTTGGTACGCTTTTATCTATCGTTCTACGTGGATAGGGACATAGCTAAACTTGTCCTCTAGAGTCCCATCCGCGACTGCCTTGACAACTCCTTTTGAATTATTCGGTCACCTTTGAACCACGTATTCGTATTCGATAACGCCTCCTTCGAACTCTATATTGCGTTCGCCTTCACCTATTTTAGAAGGACGAAAGCGTCGTACTAAAACTCCTCTAACTGTCCTATCACCATGACCATTACCACCCAATGTAACCATATCTTTTTTTTGAACTACTCAACCTTTCCCTCGACACTAAATTTACAATCTTGACTTTCTAATCACTTGAATTTAAGAGTTATTACAATCGTCTCTTAATCATACCCTCAACCTAGACTACGACCATGTAAACTTCCTTAAACCCTCCTATCTACCGTTGTGCCTTCTCACCCCCTCCTAATTCTTAATTTCGAGAACGAAATTCTTTTAAGTTGGGTAGGATGTAAAACTCCTAAATTTCTACTATATTTTTTATATATATTAAATTTGGTACTGATTTAAAATTTTTGTATTATACGTCGCATAATCATATTGTACATCGCGCACGAAATTTTATTTTTCGTAGTTGCTCGACGAGTGCGAATATGTGCGAGCGTACATATTTTGAGAAAAATATTTTTTTATTTTTATAGTTTCAAAATAATATATGTAATATTTAATTTAGATATCAAAATTTCCTAAATTTATGATTTTATTTATGAAAGGCCTTTTATTTGGAATAAATAATATTATTCATGCATACACATATTTAATAAATATTTGCTAGTTTAATTTAAATAAAAATATAATTTTCTAGATTTATTATTCAAAAAGATATTTAAAAATATTTATTATTTTCGAAATTATTATTATTGGTATTTTGAAAAATATATTTGGAAGTTATGGTGGCCATTTAAAACTTGATTTGATTTTTGGATTTATTTAAATAGTTAAATATTCAAAATTTATTTATTCCATTTGATTTTGAGCTAAAAATTTAAATATATTTAAATTGGATTTAATTGATTTGATTTTAAACTAAGAGAATTTGATTTGATTTGATTTAAATTAGATTTGGATTTGGATTTGGATTTGGATTTGGATTTGATTGCTTTTAAATTAAATTAGGAAATATCTAAATTGGGTTTAAAGGAATCCTAATTCTTATCTAATTGAAAATTCCCACATCCTATAAATAGGCAGGTACTCCTCCATATTATTTTCACCAGAAATTATCTTTCAAACCATCCTTGTCAAAACTTCTCTCTTTTTTTCGTCATAAATTCAGCCTCAATTTTCAAAGGTTGTAGCAACTTCGAATGATCATAACTCCCAACTCCGGACTCCTTTTGACCTCCAGTTTTTTTCGTAGGAATCGTATTGAGGTATATTTTCTGAATGTAAATTTTAATTTCATAAATTCGGAACTTAATTTTCTGGAAAATTTGTGGAGTGTCAGTGGTCCGAAATCTGACACGTTTTAGTATTTTTGAGATTTTGGGAGAACCAGGAATCAGAATCATGATCCGTTTAAAGTTTCGGAATACTGACAGAAAAATACATATCATATATTTTTTCCAAAAAATTTCCAGAATATTTTATTTTTGGTTTTTATTTTAGAAGTTTGTCACATCGTCTGAGTTATCTTGTGCAGCCCTATGACTATTCTGTACCCAACAGGATTGTCGATTTCACCAGCAAGGACTTCAGGTAAGACACCTTGCCATTTGCTGTTTAATTACTTTAGCTCATATTTCATGCATTATTTATTTTTTTATGCAAAATAAACTGTGATACATGGCATAACCTGTTAGAACTTACTGTTCATTTATATTTCCTGCTATGTATTATTTTTTTCATATTAAACCTAGATTTAAGGGACCACCTTGTATGTTGCATTCATTGGCCTTGACACGTTGTACCACGAAGTTGTGTGTCGCATGTAGAACACGGAAGTGCGTGATTGGCTGGCCACCAGTACGTACAAGCCGTGCGATAGGAATAACCGCTAATAGAGATTGCATGCTAGTTTGACTTAACGGTTATAGTGGTTTGTGTTGTGGATACAACACAGTAGGCATTGGACGGGCAAGACAATTCCTTAGCGTATGGGCTTCGATGCACTTCCCTTGTGACCCGGACCCTCCGCTGGAGATACGGGATTGATGACCCATGATTACTGACGGCCACTGACGATTCTGCAGAACGTCATGCTCTTACTGATGAGGCCTCTGGTGCCCAAGGGGGACTATGCCGATCCTATTCAGCCAGGGCCCATGCGTAGGAAGGATTGTTCTTAACTACATTTCACTTAGAACGGTAGGCACCTTATCCGTTAGGTACGAGTACTTTTGGTTTGGGTACTTGTATCTGACCGTGGCTTGGAACAATAACTTGACGCGGATTAGTTCGTCACTTCTTGTCCTTTTTTGGTTGTAGGTGTGACTTACTACTTCGATGAGAAGGTATTGAACCTTGTTGGGGTCCGGATACCATATTGGATTTATAGCATGGAAAGATACGTCGCCGTGAATTAGTTTACCATCTCTTATCCTTGTTTGGTTGAGGGGATGGTACGCTCGTTCAGCAGGTGCATATTGGACCATGTTATAATTCGATTTACTTATTTATTTGAGCAATATCTATTCAGTTTATATGGCATGATATTATGTGTCTTGTTACGTCCCTCTGAGGACCTGGTTATCTCTTCAGGTGTGTGCTATTGTCTTTCGCAGGTGTTCTAGCTCTAGCCGTGATCATCGCTATTTCTTCGAGGATGATTGCATTTGGATCGTCTTCGCTTCACTCGCCAAATTCATATCTTTTCTTATGTATTTTTCCTTTACTTGTTGGTAGTGGATTTGTCTCCGCCCAACATATTGTATCAAAATAATTCATTATCTTTATATGATGTCTTTTATTCATTTATTTTGCATGGATGAGATTAGTTATGGTTCTACTACATTTTACAGCTTATGTATTTATACGAGGCTTCCATATATTGGAGTATACTTCGTATGAATACAGATGGTATGTCTACGTTCCTAGCCCTACGTATTTTGGGACTGGGGCGTTACAACTCCAACCATCGTCTTTGCCTCATGTTCAGCTTTTTCTGCGTGAACACATACTTCAAGCTCTTGTGGTCAGTAAAGATTTCCACACGCTCTCCGTATAATTAATGTTTCCATAACTTGAGTGCAAAGATCACCACAGCTAACTCTAGGTCATGGGTAGGATAGTTCCGCTCATGAGTCCGCAATTGCCTAGATGCATAAGCAATCACTTTTCCATGCTGTTGTAGGACACATCCTAGCCCCTTTCCTGAAGCATCGCTATATATGGTGAAACCTCCAGAACCTGAAGGTAATGTCAGAACTGGAGCGGTCGTCAGCCTCATCTTCAGCTCCTCAAACGCTGCCTGGCAGTCTTCTGACCAAATGTACTTTGTGTCCTTCCGCGTCAGCTTCGTCATGGGTTCAGCTATCCTAGCAAAGTCCTGGACAAAATTTCTATAATAGCCTGCTAAACCCAGAAAGCTCCTGATCTCTTAAACTGACGTCGGAGCCTTCCATGTCACAACTGCAGCAATCTTCCTGGGATCTACCGAGATTCCCTCTCCGGTAACTACATGGCCGAGAAACTCCACTCGGTCTAAAAAGAACTCGTACTTTGACAATTTGGCAAACAATCTCTCCTGCCTCAGAATCTCCAAAACTGTTCGCAAGTGCTCTGCATGCTCCTCCGGTATCTTCGAGTATATCAAGATGTCGTCGATAAATACTACGACGAACTTATCTAGATACTGGTGAAATGTCTTATTCATCAAATTCATAAAGACAGATGGCACATTTGTGAGACCAAATGGCATCACCAGAAACTCGTACTGCCCGTTCTTCGTGTTGAATGTCGTCTTCTGGATGTCTGCTGCCCTGACCTTCACCTGGTGGTACCCGGATCTCAAGTCTATCCAAAAAACACTTTCGCCCCACTCAACTGGTCGAACAAATCATCTATCCTGGGCAGAGGATATTTGTTCTTGATGGTGATGGCATTCAAGGCCCGGTAGTCAATACACAACTGAACTATACCATCCTGCTTAGGCACAAAGAGCACTGGCGCTCCCTATGGAGAAGCACTAGATCGAATGAAACCCTTTTTCAACATGTCATCAATCTGTTCTTTCATCTCTACGGCCTCCTTGGGGTTCACTCTATAGCAAGCCCGGGATACTGGTGATGAACCCGGTACTAAATCTATAGTGAACTCCACATCTCTGTCAGGCGGAAGTCCTGGAAGATCCTCTGGGAATACATCCATAAACTCCCTAATGATAGGGTGTGGCGGTGTTACGTCCCCAACTGTCGCACAACAGTTCGGCTCTAGGCTGATCTCCGGTCCTGTCCTCCTGACACTGAATGGTGCTGTGCCTGGGGGACTGAACAGAATACTACCCTCATGACAGTCTATAGCTGCATGGGCATAGCTAAGCCAGTCTATCCCCAATATGATATCATAACCAGGAAGTGTCATCACAAAGAATCGTCCCCTGAACTCTCTCTCGGCTATAAAAATAGAGCATCTATAGATAGCTCTAATAGGCACTGGTCCTCCTCCCGTCATTACTCTACTAATCTCCTCAGTAGGTGTAGCTACTAGATGGTGTTTATGCAAAAACTCTAATGACAGGAAGCTATGAGATGCACCAGAATCAAACAAGTATGGAGCTAGAAAAGTATGCAAATAAACATAACCTGTGATGACGTCAGCTAAGTAATCCGGCTCTGGCTCAAGGGCTAGACTATAAGCCTTTCCCTGGTGTCCCTTCTGCTGCTGCCGATGTTGCCCAACCTCTGCTGCTGAGTCGGAAGTGGTCCTCTAGGTCCCTTGGCTACTGGGCAGTCCCGAATCTGATGGGTGGCAGACCCACAAACTAAGTACTGCTTCAACCTCTTTCTACAGATGGAGTAATCATGCCCTGGTCTTTCGCAGAAAGAATATATAGCTCCCTTCTGCTGCTGCTGCTGATGTCGAGGTCCCGGGGCTCTAACTGGCGGGGTCGGGTGATGTGATGTAGGGGGACGGTAAGTCTGCTGGTACGACATCGGTGCTCTCTGCTGGAAAGCCTGACACTTGGACGGTCCCTCGGGGTGTACAGAAGCCGGCCTCTTGCAAGACAGAAGACGCTCCTCGATGCTCCGGGCCAACTCTAGGCTCTGGTAGTAGTCAGTCGTACCGTTCGCCACTATAAGAATGCCAATATCTGGAACTAGACCATGGCAAAACCTACGCGTCATCTCCTCTGGGTCTACAACCAGACTAGGAGCGAAACGGCTCAGGCGACTAAACTCTGCCGCATACTCATCAACAGAACGGTTCCCCTATTGGATTTCTGGAATCGTAGCCCCATGGCTACTCTAGCGGTGGTCGAGAAGAATTTCTTCTTGAACTGGGTCTTGAAATGATCCCAAATGGCCCTCCCTCTCACAAATAATGGCTCATTCCGGAACTAAACTCCTGCCAAGTCTATCAGCAGAAATCTCGCTACCTCGACCTGGAGGTCATCCGGCATCCTAACTCCAAGGAGCTTCCTCTCTACCGAGTCTAGCCAGTCATCTGCTACTACTATGCCCTCAGTCCCTGAGAACTCCTTGGGGTTCAGACCCACGAAGTCCTTGATCGTCCCCGCTCTCTGCCGTGGCTCTACAGGTGGTGGAACCACGGTACATTCCTCAGAACGCTCCATGCTCTGGCGGAGTAGGGTAGTCTGCTCCTGATGGGTTGTTAGGAACCCTTGGATCAGAGTGAGCAGTTAGTTCCCGTCGAGTGTGACGGAAGCCTGGGTAGGTATAGTGATAGGTGGTGGTGGAAGTATCGGGTCCTGCTGGGACTGTGATTTGGAAGGTGGTGGAGGCATCTGGGTTGGTAGATTTGTGGAGTGGGGGAGTATGGTAAGTGGAGGTGGGGGTATATCAGTCAACTGCCCAGCTGACTGGATGGGGAGTGTGCCATTCTCAGGTTTGACATAGTGGGATGAACGAGTAAGCACCATCTAAACTAAAATAAAAGGACTTATAAGGACTCGTGTAAAGTAAGCAATCATAGGAAAAAAAATCTAATTATAATAGCAAGTATGTGATGTATTTCCTATGTTGCAATCCTAGTATTCCTCTAGGTGTTCTAAGCGTCATTCATAATGTTGTCTAATTACCTTAAGTTCCTTGCAGGCATGCTTGGTACAATAACATAACCAAGCAATTTAGAACTCGATCTGCATGGGCCACCACACAAAACATGTCATGACCCGCTACCCAAATTGTTGGGCCGGGCCGAGTCATGTCCAGCCTACGTTTGAGATAAAGCGCAGTAAGCTGTTCTAGAAGTAACAAGTTAAGATAAAATGTGCTAACAGTTCTATAAGTAAATAAGAGTCATAAATGCTCCAAACACAAAAGTCGTCTCATATAGAAATAAGTCCAAGTACAAGTCTGAAATGTAAAACTGGATACATGTCCAGTTATAAAATACATAATCTAATACATGACTACACTAAATATCCCAAGTGACTATGCAAACTAGACGAGTTTCTCCATAGGTACATCTTCGTAAGGCAAAGCTTGGTCTTCGGCAGTATCTCTATAATATGAGTCGCAGAGTAACTCCTCCTCAGTAAAGATACCTACAACATTATCCTGTCAGGACGGGAGCAAGTACTGATTCTAACAAACTAGCATATAAAACATGGAAATGAATATAAGTGGAATAACAGGAAACATGGCATCACATAATCTATCATGGCAAGGATATATATGTCATAGAGACAGATGTATATGTAATATTTAAAACTGTAGCAGGTACGTGATCGTCAATAGGTGTAAAATGTACTATGGTACAAGTATATAAAATGTACTTCCGTACAAGTAAAACAAACGATAGATGTACATATGTACAAATACAGCTGGTGCGCCTACGACAAGGTATACATAAAATGTCAACCTTGCTCGGTACGTACGTACGAGTAAGGGGGCATGATCACGTACGCTACTAACAGTTTCCCTATAACCCAGGTTCTAATCATGTGAGAGATACATAAAGACTGTTCTAAGCATGGTAGTAACTAAAAGTACAACATGTGAATATTTAACTTGCTACCCCAAGGATCAGCATTTAACATGGTTGGATTTACAGTTCATTGATGCAACAGTATGTAAAGTTTGTAGAAAGTACTTGCCTCTAGCAAAGCAAAGCAGCGATAAGAATGCTATAGATGCCTGGTAACTCGTCACTATAGAAATAAATATATAAACTTAGTTTTTATACTAATTTAAACACTAAGACACTAAGTGGTGCTACACGACTTTCTGATTGGACACCTAGCCAAAATGATGACTTTAGCATAGGAGACCAATATGGGGTGACAAAATGATATAAATAACTTTCTAGGGTCTTTACACTAGTGTGGGGTGAGGTTCAATACGGCTATAACTCAAAATAACACAAAAAGTTGCATGTCGTAATTATTCAATAAATAAATCAATAGTACATTGTGTTCCAACAATTTTTGAGATAGATAAAAAGCTTAATTTTACATAAAATAAAGCACCAAATTGATCCTTGTTAATTATAGAAATTTATTATAATTTTTTTGGAATTTATTAACCAGTATAAGTATTTTATAAAAATCAGTTTTCATAAGTACACAGAAAATGAGTTCTGGTTTTATATGCCAAAACAGTGGCAAAACTGTAAATTAAATACTGCAAAAATTATGATAAATTAGCTAAATTAACATAGTATTTAAATACTATTTTTCTAGAATTTTAACAGCAATAAAAATATTTTTAGAAATTCAAAAACAACATGGTATACAATTGAAATTAAATAATTAATTATCTATGTATTTTGTCCATGCACATAATTTGAACCAGAGTTCAAATACAGGACCCAAGGCAATGAATCAAGTCTAATATGACTTGTACTGGTCTTGAATGTGTGAAAATACAATTGAGCCCAAAAACTCATGCTAGGCTTGGACACCAAATGGTTGCAGTACTTAAAATACACAAAAAATACAAAGGGTAAAAGTACATAATAAATACTAATATTTAAACTATGTGAAATTATACATAGTAGTCACATAAATATGACAAATATATTTACATATATTAAAGTATAATATATGTACAATATTACGTAAATTACATAGGCCAAATAGTTATGTATACATACATATACATAAAATATATATATATATATTTTTATATATATATATTAAAAATATATATATATATATATAGATATATAGATATATATATATATTTTTAATATATATATATATATATATATATATATATATATATATATATATATATATATATATATATATATATATATATATATATATAAAGAAATAAATATATAATATGTACATAAACGTATATACATAATATATATATAACAGAAAAAAAATATATAATAGTATATATATATATACATACACATATACATATGTATATATATAAAACAAAGAAAAGAAAAGAAAAAGAAAATAAAAATAAAACATAACAGAGCCTAAGGCTCGAACTCGGGCCACTGAGCATGGGGGGGGGGGGGAGGGGGTTAAAATCGCGCGCTAACCAGTGGGCCAACTCGGGCTCGCTGTTAGAAATAGGTTTAGATTATATTTATTTAGGTTTTAAGTTAAAATATGTATAACCCGATAAATCAAACCCTGTGTCCTGACAGTTAGGGACACAGGAGTCGCGTGTCCGTGCTAAGCACGATACGTACGGGTCATAACACGCGTGTCCAGACTTACCCCTAGGATGCTCGTGTCCAGGTGAACGTTGTACGTGAAAACGAGACACGCACGACACGTATTGGTGCTGCAACTTACGTGTCCGACTTCAGGGGGTGTTTTGAACGCACTGGATGGCGGAGGAGGCAACATTGCGGCGGCCCTCGGGCGGTGCTGCGTTCGTCTCGAGGAGACGCATCGGATGGTGGTGGTGGATGGGGGTGATCGACGTCGGGGAGTTGGCATTGGGGCTTAGCCGGAGTTAGGGTTTCGATCGTGGGATTGGGGAAGAAGACGGCTGTGGGGGCGTCGATGGTGGTCATGGGGTTGAGCTAGGGTTAGGGCTGAGTCTGGGGGTTCTTATAGGAGGGTTTGAGTCGGTCGGGCTGGCTAGGTCGGCCGAAAATGGCGGGGGCAGGTCGGTATCGGTCGTCGGTCTGTCGTTGGGCAGGAAGCATTTGGGAGGAGAGAGAGAGGGTGATCGTGGGGGGGGGGGGGGTAGGTAGATTAGAAGTCAGGCCCCTAGGATTTAGGAATTTGCAAAAAGATCCTAACAATGTCTAAATGCAAGATAAAATTTGCATCTCGCACTTTAAATTAAATAACTAATTACAAACTAATACTAAAACAATTCTAAATATTACAAACCACTATTATAACATTTCAATAAATTACAAAACTATATTAAAATATTTAATAAATTTGCAAAATGGTATTTTAGTTATTAAAACTCATTTAAAAATTATTTTAAAAATTATAGAAAAATTCCTAAAATCATATTAAATTATTTTAAGGCTAAAATGACATTAACAACAAATTAACACTAATTAAACAAAAATTGAAAAACAGGGGTTGACAACCTCTTTTTGCTAATAGGTTTTTGGCCACAGGCCATATCTATCCGAAAGGTG
Source organism: Iris pallida (assembly GCA_029216955.1). Taxonomy (NCBI): domain Eukaryota; kingdom Viridiplantae; phylum Streptophyta; class Magnoliopsida; order Asparagales; family Iridaceae; genus Iris; species Iris pallida. Next base: position 2,661 of record JANAVB010026153.1, on the reverse strand, counting down.
CCTTCCATGTCGCTGGTTGGATTTATCCCAAGTCTAAGTGGAGTGAGCTAACTCAATGGGCGGTGGGTAGTCCAAGAGGGATTTAATAGGTACGGGCCTTCGTCGTACCATCAGGGCCACCGAGCATGAGATTTATTTAACCACCATACCAGGACATTCTTTACCCCTTGTAGAAAGATGGGTTTGGACCTTCATGAGATGTGTGCCATCTCGAAGTTTCCATGGGGGGACATGCCGTACGAGGAATATACCCCTTGCAAGGAGGAATTCTTTGTATTGGAGAAACAACAACCCGAGATGATGGCTGTGTAAAAGGAGTTGTTTTGCCATCACCAAGTATGCATGAAATGGGTGGGGTTCAGGCTTCGCCATACGTCACGACCTGGGTGGATTATATTTTCATGAAGCATCCATCGATGCCAGAGAAGGTTCACTTCACCGCGCGACGGGCATATACTGCTGATGAAGTAGATGATATGATGGCTGAAACGGGGGTATCTGCTCCCTCAATGGATGCCAAGGGGAGGCCTACCTCCAGAGTTCATAATTACTTCTGTTAGAACCGGATTGCTTTGAGTCTGAAAGCGACTTTAGCCACCTTTTTGATGATATGGCAACAGAGGGCCGTGGTTGCCGAAGGATCTGGGCCTGTAGGACGACTCAGTCAGGACTTGATTCTACCAGCTGTGAGGCTGGCCATCCGACACTCCCTGGCTCTGCTACCGGCCATAGTATGTGACATTCTGCGTGGCATACAAAAATTGTCCAGGAGGATAATAGAGTGACATGGGGGGAATGAAGAATTCCCGTGGGTTAGACTCCCTTACCACTACTTGATGGGTTGGTTGGCTTTGTACCGCCCTGGTCTGATAGTCCCCAGTACTCTTGTGGGTTACGAGGCAGGGGATGCAACACTGCGTAACTATCAATATACAAAATGGCATTATCAGGATGTCTCCATCTATAGATGGATGTTGGGCCGTTTAGACGGCTATGTTCTCCACAGGATTTTGCCTACATATAATAGTTTCCTTGCAGATGATGAGTTAGTGACAATGATCTAACTTTCGGGGCCTTCCACTGGTTGTAGTTCATCCGTCCTTCTCCTTTGGTGTACCGGAACCAAAATCGGGTGCACTTGGAGCCTTATTTGCCTAGCCACTTCGCACGTCAATTTGGCTATAGCCAGGCTATGATGGGCAATCCGAGCTCCTGCCTTGGTTATAAGGGAAGTATTCTGGATGGTGCCAGGGTAAGGCGTTATTATATTGCAGGTGGTATTGGAGCAAAATTTACGATCCCTTCACTGAAGGAGGAGACTCATATCTTGTATTCTGCTGCAAAGTTTTACTGTGTCGCAAACAACTTCTCACCGGAGTATGAGCGAGAGCGAAGTTTGCTTGAGGGGACGAAGTTTGAGGTCCCTTCATTGGCTTCAAAAAGTCTTCATGGGATTGCACCCTCAGAGAGTAGATCAACAGAAGGCTCCAGTTCGTCACGAGAGGGAAGAGAGGAGGAAGTGCTTTCGAGTAACCAGTAGAAACGTCATGTTTCTTCCTGGGTGAGTCCTCCTCCTATTAAAAGGACAAGAATAGCTATTGTACCCCAATGGGGTGGACCCTCCCATCAGCCTTCATTAGAATCGAGTGCCCTACACGTTGGGTCTTCTTCACGGGTAAGTCTTCGTGTTTTTCTTTTTGAAGTTTTATCCGTACTTTTTGTTCATCGCCGCTTTGTTTGTATAGGCGGGGCCCACATGGTCTGAAAGTCTCAGTGACTTTCTGGAGGATCCTGTCCCGTAGTATCTCAAGTTGAGGGGGAGACCGTAGATGATGAAACTGCTGACCCGGAAGATGTCCCTCCTCCAACTTCTTTTGAGTATGAGACTCGAGACTCTTTGGAGCCATTGGCTTCGCTTCCGCAGGAAGCCTTCATGGAGCCGATAAAGGATGGACCCGTGGAGGTACCCGAGGCCACCACGGTGGCAGTCGAAGGCGGGACTCCGAAGTCTGTACCCGTGATGGGCCAAGGGGACGTGAATGTTGAAGGGATTACTCAGATCCTTCCCTCGTACTTCCTTTCCATGTTGAGAAGTGTAGAGAATAGTCCCGCTGCGCTGAGGAAGGAGAAGGATCATCCAGACGAAGAGCCGCCTATGGCAAATCTAGAGGATCTGTCTCGACGATTGGTAGACGGTCCCTTGGAGGGGTCGACAGGGAAGGCTGTCGAAGAATTGGCATGTCAGGATATTGAAGGGCCGACAAAAATAACTATTGAATAGTGGATTGACGAGATTATTCGAATGGCCGCCGAAGAGCGATCGAAGAGTTTGATGATCTGGTCCTCGTGGAGATGACTGATGATGTCAACGTGGCACAAGTTGACGTGGCCATTAACGAACCAGTGATTGAGGTCCCAAGCGAGGCAGTCATAGGGATGATGGTGATGACAGTACCTCTAGTGAGCCTGCTCATGTCATCATCAAGAACCCGGCCATAGAGGACGTAGAAGAACTGGTAGGACAAACTGCCAACGAGCCTACGGCTGGAGTGCGGGTTTAAGAGACTATCGAGGAATCGACCACTGCGATTGTCGAGAAGTCTGTTGGCACAGTTATTTTGATAACATTACAACATCTTCATAGTCTAGTTTTCTCTGTAT